>JAPDSC010134124.1:0-16282 GCA_026290005.1 Latrodectus geometricus
ATTTTATAACAATTTTAAAATTATATTCCCTATTTATTTGTTATTTAAGAATTGGAATTTCTTTGATCATTGAATTAAGAAATACTAAGTTTTAATAAAAATGCTGTTCTGAAAGCATTAAATAAAAAATCATGCAAAATTTTAACTACTATTTTCAGCAGGCAAGTTATTAACCATAACAATAAGTGTCTCCTAGCTAATAATATATTATATTAAAGTTTTAAATTACAAGTTAAAAATTAGCTGTCTAATGAAAATCTTAAAATATTATGTAACCAGAATTATTTGAGTAAAATTAGCAAAATTTTTAATAGCTTGTACTAAATGTATGCGTATACATAATTAGGAATGAAATAAAATTAATAAATCTATGAATCACTGAAGTGCTTTTTTTAATATTTTGTAGTTACATTTTGTTACTATTTTTAATTTTTTTAACATTTTATTAGAATTTTTATGATTTTTATAGGAAGTTCACAAAAAAGTACAAGTCTACATTTATCAAAAACTTCTTGCTTTTGTGAATTGCTGTATTTTCTTCTAAATTTCTAAGATTTTTATTTCTAAGGAAAAAAAAAAACTTCGATGATTATCACTTTTAAAATAATTTTTTAATTTTGAGATGGAAAATTATGCACTTTATAATTTTAAATGTTATTGGAAATATAGATTTGAAACAATGATTTAATGTGTTAGAATTTATTATTTAATGAATTTTAAATTCTTTAAATAAATACCTCCTTTTAAATTTTGTAATCCATGTTTTTCTTAAAACATGTTTTTGAAGATGGTCACAACTATTTACTGAACTCTTTTAGACTTTTATTATCAATTGTACATAAATGTACATCTATGTATATGTATATTAAAAGAATTTATGATGAGGCATTATTTTATGTGAGGATATATGTAAATGAATGTGTGATAGTCAAAGCATATTTAAGTGAATATTAATGATGTTTATAAGACTTAAAAGCCATTAGAAGTATTAATAAAAGTATATTGTTCATTTTTAAATAAAATTTACATCAAGTGAGAAGATTTGTTTAGATTCTTGATATGTTTTTATGCTAATTTACTATATGTTCTGAAATTTCAGAAAAAAATAATTCTCATTAACTAAGTAATATGTATTAATTGTTAAATAATTTATGAGAGCTTGCTTTAAAAATTTCTTCAAATTTTGTGTTTTAATATTTTGTACATATATTATTATTATTTGGGCATTTATATAAGTATGCATGAGTATATAATTGTGTTACAAAATAGCATTTGAAGATATTGTTCTAGAGAATGGAGTATTTTCTTAATTATTTTTGAACGATAAAGATTAATGATTATTTAATTTGTATTATGATAAAATTAATTTAATTAATCGAAAAAATTTGCTTTAATTAATTAACAGAAACCACTGAAAGAAGAAAATACTCTATTCTCGTTATTTTTGTTTCCAAAACAAAGCACGGAACATTATTTGCACAAATTCTTCTCTGCATCCTCTACTAATAAAATGTGAGAGTGTTTTTTGAAAATAAATAAAAAATTGAATTTGTTCAATGCTTCAATTTTTGTTCAAATTTCAAGAAAAAGATTTAAAGTAAGTTCTAAGGTAATCGCAAACAGAATTTTTTTTTTATAAAATAATAAAGCTTAAAGTTAAAATTTAAATCGATAACACTTAAGCAACTGGTTGAAAGAATTGAAAAAATTGAATTTTTAAAATTTCAATAATTTTGCTAGAAATTTTTAAAAAAAAACATATTTTATATATTCATTTATATTTTAAAAATTTTCAAGTAAATATCTGATACGATATTATATTTCCTTTGGTGAATCTTACATTATCATTAGTTGAAAAAATGTTTTTTATTACTTTGTAAATTTCAAACATTAAAAACATATTTTTGACAAAAATAAATAACATACTTCCAGCAAAACATATTTTTGAAAAATAACTAAGCACATTTTACCTAATTTTTGTTCAAAACATTTTATTTTAAAAAATATAACATTAATTTATCATTTTTTATTGAATCTCTGTACTTAGAAAATATTTATAATTAGCATAATTTTTGTTTAAATTACGTTCCTATTTTTACTGTTTCATATTTTAAACCCTGTAAATTTGTTTCCTAGCTGTCGTCATGTAAAAAGTCACCAATTTATTACTAATTTTCACATTGGCTGTGCACTGAGTCCAATACCTGATTTATTTAATGTTTTCAATAATGACAATTCATTAAGTAATGTTAAATAAGACAGGACTGCAAAATTTTCACATTTCTCATACGACTACACTTTTATTTCCAAAACTCTTCAGGTAATTCATAAATACTTTATCCATAGACTTGTGTTTGCTATTAGTGTATCTTGATATTTTTGAAGAATTACTTTGTTAATTTAAGAATTTATCTTAAATTATAATTACATTTAAGATTTTAAAAATTTTATTTTGTATTCACTGGATACCTAGTTTTCATTCTTGAAGAAACAGTTATAAGAAACTCAGTTACAAGAAACTTTAAATTAGTTATTTAAAAATTTTTTTTATCTAATTCAAGCTAATTTTGAACAATGTTATCTGTGAAACATTTTTGTAGAAGTTAATTAATTTAAAAAAGAAATAATAACTGAAACAGTTAGATATTTTCTACTCGATATCAAAATATTGTATACAATATGGAGATCAATAAAACAGTTTTCGAATAACAAAACGTCTTTTAAATAAACCTTAAAAAAGAAATCATGCACGATGCATTGTTGGAAGTATGCAAAAAGCAAAAACTGAACATTTAAACAGGGAAAAATTTAATTTAAAGTTGTTGAGACATTATGAATGATGTTGAGTAAACTTTTGAGCATCAAAATGAAGAGAGAGCTATATATCTCATTCCAAAATAAAGGACCAAAATGGATCCTTTATTTTGGTATCTTGATTAAATTGATTTAAATTTACAAGTTTCTAACTTAAAAAACTTCAATATTTTACTTAAAAATTGATAACTACTTAAATGCAGTGAATTTCTTTCATTAAAACTCATCAGGAAAAAAAAGACTTACCAGGATTACATACTAGAACACGTTCTCTTCTACAATTGAAAGAGTATTGTAACCATTTCAAGTTTATATATACTTACCAACTACAATATTGCAGCACAAAACTTACATATATGAATATTCCTTTCCTATTAAACATGGGAATAAAAACTACAAAAGTAGGAAATATATGTCATAACTTATAACAAATATAAAATAATTTTAAATAATGTATAAACACTGAACAATAATTATTATTATTATTACTTTTTAAATTATTTTTATGCGAAGCAAATATCTGAATAAATTAAAAAAAATTGAAGTATTGAAAAGTGAAAATTGAAATGCATTTTGTAAACCAAGATCTTTTGACTTTTAACAATTGTGCGGAATAATTCATGAAATGAAAACCTTTAAAACTCTGTCGTATATAATGTTATTAGTATCATAAATTTAAATCAACATAGTTTACTTCAGTTATATATTTAGCTGTTTATATAAAGTAAATGCTTATAAGACATAAACAAAGAATGTTTCAAACCTTATATACGTGTTTAAACACACAAATCCTTTAATGAAATTGTATTTTTAGAATAAGCAATGTAGGCTAAAAGAATAATGAATTTAAAATTTAAATATTATTTAAATAATAATGACATGAAAAGATGATGTTACATTTCAAAATGCCTACTTGTAACAAAAACAAAAATATTCATTAAAATTCAAGACTTCGGTATTGAAGTATACTCTGCAATAACCATGGATGATCTTAAGATAGCCTGAGGAGAGAAAAGAGATCTTAAGTTTAATTTTGCCTTCTCTTCTTCCAAATTACTAAACATAGCAAAATTTTTTAATTGCGTCTATAAAAACAAGAAAAAAAGGGGAAGAAATTCAGCTTGAGGTGTTTAACTCTTGAATATATCATGACTAATCACCGGGGAAATCTTTGAATATTTATTAGGGTCTAATGGTTAATTGCGCCCACAAAATCACCTATTTACATACGTGATGTATTTTTCCTGCGTGTGAAGGGTAATCGTGAGGGGGTAATTATACTTCGCTAATTAGTCACGAATGGCGTGTAAGAGCATTATTAAATAATTACTCCGCGAGATTGTCAAAGTTTGGACTAAAAAAAGGGAAAAATTAGGAATTTAAATTAATTAAGAATTCTTCACAGCTCTTCTTTAAAATTATTATTTAAAAGTATTTTTCAGCCAATTAAAACCCACTACGCATGCATAATATGGAATTAGTGATTCGAGAGCCCGTGGTAAAATTGAAATTGTATTTTCATCACTTGTTGTATACAAATTAAATATTATTATAAAGTAAAATTAAGCATTCATATTTTGAGCAATTATCGCTGAGTAAAAAGTGCATTTAACTTTTTAAATTTCATCTTTCATAACATTAAAAGTTTTATTATATTATTAAAAACTGAGTACAGAGTAATATATATTATTAAGCAGTGCTCTTTAAAATTCCTCCGTTTTGAATTAACTTTTTAGGAAGGAAGAAGCTGGGAGTGTATTTTCTAAAAAATGTTAATAAAATATTGGAGGTTAAATCTTTAAAACTAAATCCTGCTCAGTTTTTTGATCAGCATTTGTTTGTAAATATAATTTTTCTTAAAATAATTTTCTTTGGTGAATATTTTTTTATGAAAAAAAAAAATAAATCAAAAAATAAACTTGTTGAGCTTTACATATGAAAATATTTTAACATAAATATGAACAAAGTATAGCAAATATATACCATTTTAATTTCATTATTTTCCAGTATATATATATGAAAATAATGAAATATATATTAATTTTTTAAATTTAAATTTATGATATAACTTAAAAAATAATTATGATTTTACAGAATTTAAGCATTTTCGATGAAGTTTCTAAAAGAATCCTGCAGAAGAAATTTAAATTACTTATGTAATATAAATAAATCATCTTCCCTTTTTTTTTTTTTTTTTTGAATTGCATCCAAAAATTATTCACAATTTTATAATCAAGAATGGAGATAAGTAGAGTTGTCACAAACTTTATCGAGCTATAAAGAATATAGAAGGATGTATAATGCTGTAGAAGGTTTTTTCTTGCCTGTTATGATATATCTTATATAAATTGAATACTATTAAAGAAATAGTTTAATGATATATTTTTCTAACTAAATAATACTAAACTATATACTTTTCCTGGTTTAGTTGCTATATACTTTTCTTTTCTGCAATTAAAATTTTATTTCTCATAATTTAAAAACCATCGATTTAAAATTAAAAATATATGACTTTTTAAAATAACTATCATGGATAATTTTATTTAAATTTATTTTTAACTGATTCAAAAGTAAGATTAAAAATAAAACTTACTAGCGTTCAAATTTTTTTATTTTTTTTTTTATTTTCCTTTTACTAATAGAATTGTTTTATTTTAGTACCAATGTTCTTTCATTTATAATTTCTTAAAATCACACTTGAACCAATTTAAATTATTATCTTGTTATAATTAAATATTACTCAACAATTTTTATATTATTTAAAATTTCTTATTATATTTATTTATAATTTCTTAAAACTACGTTTGAACTAATTTGAACTATTCTCTTGTTATAATTAAAGTATTTCTAAAATTGTATCCAATAATATAGTCTTATAATATAAAAAGGATTCATTAAAATTAAATGAATTGCACAACTTTCAAGCCAAAAATACTTTCCATAAGAATTATAATTAAAATGAGTATACTTCCCATGTGATTTCTAACAAGTTTTTCAATAATGAAATTAATGAAAATAATTTAAATGTATTGAGAAGTGACATAATTGAAAGAAGAGCTCTCTATAAACTGCATAAATTGCTAAAGTTAAACAAAAACAAACTAGACAGAATATGAAAGCAATAGTTATTAAGACCAAAAAAATTCAATTAATCAATGAGAGAAATTTGTTTCGTCAGTTTCTTCATGTTACAGTTTACAACATGTTTTAATAGGTTTATTTATATGATATTTTATACCGTGCATGTAATTCTTCACGTATAACAAAAACAAAAGTTAAAGTTATTTTACATACTAATTATGAAGAATTATAAATTTTTGCATGTCATGGGAGTTTAATAAGATGTTTAATTTTATAATGGGGTAAAATAAAGCGTCTAGGACATTAAAAAAAAATATAAAAAAAAACTTAATGTTTTCAACTGCAATTACCTATAATACACAATCTACCAAAAAGTATTTGGACACCTGTGATAGAAAAGAAAAACTAACTTTATTCAAAATCAATAGTTAGTAGAGCCTCTACGAGAGGTAATTACAGCGTGAACCCTCCGGGGCAAAATTTCCAAAGTCTTTGTATTACAGCTAGTGGTATTGTCTTCCACTCGACTTGGAGTAGACAAACAAGTTCCTTCAACGATTTTTGACGGGTAGTGCACCCCTTAATTCGGCGATCCAACTCGTCCCAGAGGTTCTCAATAAAGTCCAGGTCTGGGCTCTGGGCAGACCAATTCATTCAATGAAGTCCATTGGCCCTATACCAAGCCTTGGTTTACCTCGAAACATGACAACTGGCATTGTCATCCTGAAAGTAACAGGGGTCCAACCCATAAAACTGCCACAACGTAGGAAACACGTTGTCCTCCAAAATGGTACAGTAAGGCATCGCGTTGCGCTTACTATGAATGGGGACCAAGGGTCCCAGTTCATACCAGGAGAAACACCCCCAGACTATAATTCCACCTCCGCCGAACTTGATTGTTGGCACAATGCATTTTGGCAGGAGACGTTCTCCAGGCAGACGTCAGACCCTGACCCTGCCATCCGAACGGTTAAGGGTGAACCTTGATTCTTCGCTCAAAAGAACTTATTTCCACTAATCTACGGTCCAATTTTGATGTGCTTTGCACAACATTAACCGAGCAGTGTGGTTGGACTTTGTGATCAAAGGCTTATGGGCAGCAGCACGACCATTAAAACCAAGCATATGTGCTTTCTTATGGATCGTATTCATTTAAACAATACTCCTAGATGCCTGTTGAAACTCCTCTAGGATGAGGGCCATTGGTTGAGTGTGGTTATTCAAATTTCTCTGGACAGCAATTGTCGGTCTCTGTTTCCAAGTTTCGTTGGTCTGCTGGCCAATGGTTTCGAGGCACAATCACCACTTACCTTCCACTTCTTAATCACATAGGCTACTGTCGGTGCTTCAGATTGCTATATATGTCCCTTAAGGAGTGGCCACATTTGTGATACCTGATAATTATACCTTTCTCGAAATCAGAGAGAACTCCAAACTGAGCGGCAACTTGCATGCGATTAATGCCGATGCTGTTTCCTACACGATGTATATCGGCGGAGACCGTGACGTACCTCAGGACCGCTGATACCGTCATTTGCATAGGTATCCAAATACTTATTGGTAAACAGTGTAGTCCATATAAGAAATTTGGTAAGTATAATTAATGATTATTGACAAGAGTGCAAAAATAAATCAATAGATATATTGAAATATATTTTTGGAAAGTGTATTGTCACATTGAACATAAAAATCTTGTGGCAGCATATTGTCACCTTGAGCAATGCAATCTTCATTATTTAATCAAAGAAATCATTTGAACACAAAGACAAAAACACAAGTGGTGTAAAAGCTATTTGAAAGCTCATAGCAGTGAAAGAATTGATTTGATGATACTTTATATGATGAATTTTATTGAAAAAAGTTTAATACCACGTAGTAAAACCAACCAATCGAAGATGTCTATCAAATTCTTTAACATCCACCGAAAATAATATTGCCCTCTAGGAACAATAGGTTTCGTTATCACGTCCTGGAAAACAGTATACTCCAATAAACTGCCTTACATTAACTCATATGGATGTGTGAGCAAAAATGTGACACTGATGACGTATTGTTCAACCTGAGCTGGAATGGATCAAACTCGGGAACATCCGTTTAGAGGCGTGACTCATTGCAGAAAACTTATTTAAATGTTTAAATATTATGTTAAAGAAAGCGAACATTTTAAATATGTGCAGATCTGTCAATGGAACAAGTGTATTTGTATTAAGAATCACTCATGTAATGCAAATATTAGCAAAAAAATAACCCTGTCTACTTTGCACAGAAATTTTATTAAAAATTACATAAGCAAATATTCTTGATCGAGCAAAATTAGAAACCATACTTTATTCTAATTTTTATTTAAAATTTCTCTCTTGAAAATGAGATTAAATATTTTAGTAAAATTTATGAGGAATAATCATTTACTTATTTTATTATGTCAACTTACTTAAATATATTTTTGATTGAAAAAATATATACAAGAATGAGAGCACACTCGAGGAAAGAGCCATTTCAACATAAAGATATTATTGTTAAAACATGAATTATATGAAATGAACACATATTTCTCTTATTAGAATTGCTTTAAATATGTCTGAGTTTTGTCTTAAAATATTTAATTTAGGTTTTAAATAATTAAAAAAAATATCTGCATGCATTTATATAAAGTATTGCATACATTGTACATATCTGTATATTTAAAATTACACTCCTTTAATTTATAAAATTTATAAAACTATTAACCTATAAAAAATGATATTTATAAATTATACGATATTTTTATTCTTATTTTCTGAAAATATTTTACTAGTTTGTCTCAAAATAGAAACACAAATAAAATTTTCTTAGGAAACATCAATCGATTCTTTTTCAATTTCCTCATCCAAGTAATGTTCGCACAAATCATTGTTCACAGTAATTTTACACTTGTGATTTTGATAATGTATTAACTAGTTCATATTGTAAAATTTCAGTCCAAATATATAAAAAAAGCCCAACATTTCTTAACATCTTCATTTGATTTCGTTCGATTTTTTTTCCATTCTGTTACCGAAGGTTCGGAACAACGACCAGTCACGCTATCAAAATGAAGGGAACAATTGTAAATCCTGACGTTTATTGCGTCATATTTTCTGAGTTACATATTAAAGGAGTTTGTTCTTATGGCCCACAAGGATAACTGGTCTTTTTTTCTTATTCCATCAATGCTGGGAATAGGGTAAAAATAAAACAAATAGAGTTATTGAAGTTATTGACTTAGGGTGCAAGTAATATCCCTTCATTAAAGCTCTTTATTCCTCGAAATAAGTAAGCAAAGAGAAATCATAATTAAGTACACTTCATTGTGTAATAAGTTTCATGGAAATAAGCAATAAAAACATTGTATACATATATGTTCATAAATATTAATATTATAATAAATATTAAGTTTTAGATATCGAATCAGAAGCTTAGTCTTTTTGTAAACTCAGGAACAATGTTTAATCTTGGAAATAAAATGTTATCTCAGTTATTTATAGAAATTCCTTGGAAAAATGTTACTTACAAAGTATAGTTAAAATGTATTAAACTGAATTACATTCTCCCCTTTTGCTATAATATTTTAACATTTATGGAATCATAAATTAGAATTTATGTTTACATTGTTACAAAAATTATGCAAGTCATCATTATTAACATATTTACTTATTTAACGTTCATAATAAGCTACATTTTTGGTTCCTTGAGTTCAAAAACTAACAAAAAGGCTGTGTGCTTTTTCCTCATAGCAAATACATACATACATACTTATATATATATATATATCAACAAAGAGTAAATTCAGTATATTCACAGCTTTCAGAGAAGGACAAAAATTCAAATTAGGTAGTTAAAAACGATAATGGTTTTTATGATTTCAATAATGTAACAGCCAATTACTTATAATTTTGATTTCATCAATTCTATTCAGGTATTTTTGATGTTAAAGATGCACCTCGCACAAGCAGGTACATCGTCTAAAATATCAATAAAATAACAAAAATATCCGAAGGTGACCAGTATGTTAGCAGTCCAGAAGCTAAATATCAGCCACAAAACAGTTTGAAATCATTTGCCCAAAGATAATCAAAAACATGCGAATAAAGACTTGAATTTTGATTTTCAGATAAAAGTGATGCATTTATTTTCCTTCAATCTAATATATATATATATATACAGGTGGTCATCAAAATAAAGGAAACACACTAGATTTTGAAGGAATCCTTTATTAATATGGCGTAAGACCGCCTTTGACATGCAATACAGCTTGGATTCGCCTGGGAATCGAATCGTACAAATTCTGAATAGTGTTTCGAGGAATATTGTACCATTCTTCATGGAGAGGTCTGGGGACTGTTCGGGCCAAGGAAGATGTTCCACTTTATCCTCATGTTCATCAAAACATGATTGGACAACTCTGGCTGCATGAATGGGGGCATTATAATCTTGGAAAATTCCATGTCATGTAGGAAACTAAGTTTGCATCATAGGATGGACCTGGTCAGTTAAAACTTCTCTATACTCCTTACCTGTGATCTTTTCTTTCAGGGTTACGATTGGACTAAAAGAAAACTATTACACGGCTACCCATACCACGATCGATCCACCTCCATGCTTGACAGTTGGAAGGAGGCAATCTGGATCATACGGTTGTGCAGGTCTTCTACAGACATGTACCCGTCCTGTTGTGGGGAAAACTGTGAAACATGGTTCTTCTTATCATATAACAGTGTTCCACTTATCTATCGACCAGGTTTTACGGTTGTGGCACGACTCTACATGACGTTTGGCATTAGCATCTGTGATAAATGGGTTAGGAATTGTTGTTCTGCCTTAAATGTTTTCTTTATGAAGGTATCTCCTATCTGTAATTATTAACACTGGAGAATCCAGATGTGATTGAGCTCTGCGATCACTTTGGCTGCAGTTTTTTT
Source organism: Latrodectus geometricus (assembly GCA_026290005.1). Lineage (NCBI taxonomy): Eukaryota > Metazoa > Arthropoda > Arachnida > Araneae > Theridiidae > Latrodectus > Latrodectus geometricus. The sequence goes on from JAPDSC010134124.1 coordinate 10,833, forward strand.
TTCTAGACATTACAATCCGCTTTAATACCTGGTATTAATAATTAAATAATTAAACAAAGTCTGGTAGCTAAGATTTTATTTCGATGCTTACGAAGCGAATTTTTAAATAAATGTCCCTTTTATTCACATGTGTTTCCATTATTTCACCTGTATATATATATATATATATATATATATATAAAGAAATAAATACAAGTATATAACTTCGGGGGAATAACACGAATATTTTTAAACATTCGTCTTTCGTGTTTATCAGAAAAGGGTGTCTATTTTGCATAGCTGACCATCTCCCTCCTGATGAAGACGTGGTCCTTATGCTCTTTCCTTAATTATATTTTATTGTTTTTCTTGAATTTGTCTTTTTGATTGTAAACTTTCTTTATTGTTTTATCTTTATCCATTTAATATAACTTACTTTATATATATATATATATATATATATATATATATACATTAGAATAAATGCAGAATTTGAATATTTTAGAAATACAATGACTGAGAAGTCAATAAATGTCTATACCTTCAGAAACATAAGATTAAATTTCAATTTATATCAATAATGATGTAATTACCTCTTTGGCCCCTGTTGACAATATTATATTACTGTGCTTACGATATTTTGAAAGCCAAATCACAAGCAAAGGATTAGATAATTTCCATTTAGATACTATTGAAATAGAGTAGTTTATCACACTGTTAATCTAATCTTAATATCAAAATTTCTAGTGAAAATATGACACGCATAAACGCAATTGTACACTATACAGTTATGATAATTATACTTGATTCGATTGTTGTAGCTGCAGGTTGTTTTATCTTCAGACTTATTAGTACATGTGGTAATTTCTTAAAAAAATTTAAGATATATAATTAATATTGGTATACATAATAAGTCGATATTTCCTAGTTTTGATTACACTATTTCATATTTTTACCATAAGACTTCCAAATATGTGTAACAAATAATTTAAGGATTGTATTTCTGATAGTTTAGGAAAAAATCCAAATTAAGGCTTCAATTGCTTTTAAGCCAAAAATTCAGGGCTTATTATGACTTAGTGTTACGACAGTATTCTTCAGAACGAAATGCTTTTCATTCTATCCTAGCTACCATTCAATAATAGAAAATGGATGAAGAGCTTCTGAATACATTCTATCGGGATAGACGCTTGGTATTTTTTCAGGTTTCCTCCTTTGCGATGCCTGAATGCGTACGACTATCTAAGAAATCTTTTTCCACAATTTATAAGATAGATATTAAAATACCTAAAAGATAAATGTTAAAATGCCTGGATGGTAGATATTAAAATGCTTAGACTATTGATATAAAATGACTAGGAACCATACATAGTGGACTAATAAAGTGGTATAATGATAGGCATTTCCTTAAATATTCTTTCAATCACGAACAAAAGCTTGGATATTGATCGATATTACAAACCTTCAGATCATCATCAGTAAGGAAATAAATTATTTAAATTACAATTATTTTTTTAAATTTATTAATGAATTTCTTGCTTAAAAAACACTTTTATAATTTATAGAAATAATTTTAGTGAATAATTCATTCGGTAAAATAGAAATATTTGATATAAGCAATTTTTATAATTGCTTAGGTTATATATAATTGGATCTATATAATGGAATTCATAAAATTCCTTAATATTTCCAACTATATATGATACAGGCAATTATAAAATTATATAGACAAAAGTTTTAATAATATTCTTATTAATATAAATATTTTTAGTAAATTTTCTTCTTAAAATAATTTAATTTTAATTTCTTATTTTAAAATAACAGAAAATAAAATTTTCAGAAAATTATTTTTCATGATTAATTTTGAAATAAAAAGAGTTAGTTTGTTCAGTTCAAAACAATTATTGTAATCATGAAAATCATCCGAAATTTTTAACTGAAAGTCTCTTAAATACTATAAAATAATATAAAACAAATATAAACAAAATCCTTATTAATTTAAATATTTTTAGTAAATTTTCTTTTTAAAATAATTTGACTACTGTTTTCAAAATAGCAATAAAATTTCCTGAAAAATATTTTTTATAATTAGTTTTGAAAGGAAAAGAGTGCATTCTTTGTTCAGTTCAAAATTATTGAAGTTATGCTTATGAAAATCATTCGAAATTTTCTACAGAAATTCTTAAGTACTAACAAATAATATAAAGCAAAAATATATAAACAAAATTTTTAATGATAATTTTATTAATATAAATATTTTTAAATTTTTTTATTAAAATAATTCAAATTTTATTACTTAATTTAAATAACAGAATAAAATTTTCTGAAAAATACTTCTCGTAAATAACTTTAAAATCAAAACAATGTGTGCTTTGTTCAGTTCAAAATAAATTTGCTTATAAAAATTATTCGAAACTTTCAGCTGAAATTCTTAAATGCTGAAAAATAACTGTGTGGGCAACTGTATAACTTCGGTTGCGCAGTCCGTTCTCTTTGAGAGAAAAATAAAAACTAATTTCATTGGAAACAAGACAATGGGAAATAACTAAGCACTAACGAAACAATTCCAATACCCTTAGTGAAACTGGATATTAATTTTTGTTCAGCTATAGGAATACATCGAATCGAATAACGAAAGAAAAACTAAAAGAAAACAATTCGTAATCAAAGAATGAACCTGATCTGCAAGCCAGAGGCAATCTATTAGCAGTTTGATGACTCAATTACATTTCTTTTCAATGATCGGTAAAAAAAAAATTGAGCCATAAATTTAAGGATTGCGGGAAATAATTGCCCCGTTTTATTTACTTAGGAAGGATTTAATTGATATCGACTTAATAATGGCATTAAATTTAATGAAACTTGTTCTAATCCGTGTAAAAATGACTATGTAACACCACGCCGACAGAGCTTTTTACACGAATCTTCTGTATCTTATACTGAGTAAGCGGAATTATCTTTAAGATATCAATAAATGAGTCCGAGATGAAAGAAACAGGGATGTTGATGGATATTTGAGCAAAGATAAAACAACAATTGTATCAGGAACATGCATTAACCTTGAAAGAAAATGCATAAAGATGTAGAATAATAATAATAATAATAATGAATACTACTATTAAGCAGAAAATGATCACTTGATTTTATTGTTCTCATAAAGTCATCTACTAGGTTGTTGGTGAAATAGGTTCTTGGAGATATTTTTTGTACAATTTGGAAACAGAGATTTTCATTAAAACAATTTCAGATTAGGATTTTTATTCATTTTCCATTTCCACAGATGAATATAAGAGCTGCGATAACCCGATTGGAAATGGTATCATTTGGCGATCGTTTGGTAGAAGTTTTATATCTTTATTGAACCAAACAATGTTCTACTAATAGGACTTATGCTGTTAAAATGTTATGTCTATTCCTTGGTATGATTACACCAACTTTTTGGTGCATAAAAGAAGGCATTTCGTGTTGCCAGTAATTGCATTTTATGTAGTTTCAATGCAATGTTTGACAATACGTAGTTATACAAATATAAAATATACATGAATACATTAGTTTTCCTAATAATTAACAATAATTGCTTGACCATTATATCGAAAAGTTAGCAAATTATCCTCAATTCAAGCAGTAAAATAATGTTAGCAGCTATATTTAGACGCAATTTATGTTACGTTTATAAACGCAAAATAATTAAGATAACTCACCAATAAGGAAAAAAATAGATTTATGTCTAGAAATTCAATATAAAGAAAAATAAATTATTGCTCTGAGCGAATTTTTTCATTCGCTCAGAGCAATAATTTATTTTTCTTTATATGTCTGTTAATGATTTATAGTGCAAGTATTGGAAAAAAATATTCTGGGGAAGAAATAATAATCTAGGCTATTTACAAAATATTCGCCTATTTTATATAAATTCCCTTAACCTTATATTTCCACTTTATGTATATAGTTTCAAACAGATTTAGATGATAAATTAGTTAAGTATAATATGTTAATAAATTACAAAAGTACTAAATTATTCTGAGAATTTAGGAGATAATTTTCTGTCGCGTTCCCAAAATATTTGATTTAGCAAGCATTTAAGAGACAATTTTTAATTGTATTGAATATTAAAATCTCATTTCATCTCGAAGGCTTTAAAAAGCTGTAGTTACTTGGTAATAAACATGACATTTATTTTATTTTTATCTTGAAATCCAATGATCTGTTCCAAAAAAAATCATCATTATAACAAAAGGAAATTTATCTGCAATCATCTTCTTTAGTACAACATATGACGTAATCGTAATCTATAGTTAGAAAAACTAAACTAATAGAATAAACTCAAGTTACATATAACCCTAAATTTCTGTTATTTTATATTGCGAAGGACAGAATTTTTTTTTGTTTATTTTAGAATTTATTAAGAATTTTTTATAAATACAAGGCGTAGTATCTGAACTTTTTTTCATTCTGCATTAATTATGATAAAAATGTGATAGTTAATGAAGCTTTTTTTAAGTATAAATAACTATTAATAAGCGAATAATGTGACATTATAAATTTCTCTGCAGTTGAATATGATCTTAAGAAAAATTTCTTGTTTTACTACATGTCAGATTTATTTCAAACTGAGTCGTTAAATATTTACTAAAATTTAGATTACCCTTTTTCTAATCAAAATTAGACCGAAAAACGAAGCAAAACAAATTGATGAAAATACAAAGAGAAAAGTTGGGAGTTTTGTATCATTATCAAATGATAAGATTAAAAAATAAATTATAAATTCACTTGAAGATTTCTATAAAAAATTATCTCAGACCATAGTTGTAGCTCATTCATTTTACCCAAAGTATTGAATACAATATAATACATCAGGGCATGTTGAATATGAAAAGATTAATAGAGATATATCCTGATTAAGATCTGTGGTCAGTTTTAAGGATGTTCCTCAACGGGATGTTTTCAGAAAGTTTTTTTTATTTTTCAAAATATCCCGACAACAATATAATTTACTGGAATCCATGGTTTGCCGTATTATAAAGAAACTTGTTTTCTGAAAAACGTAAGGTAATTTAATAGTTGTTATTTGGCAAGGAACTCATTTCAATACTGTTGAATCGATTACAAGAAACAGGGAAACAAAATGTTACCAAGAATTTACGTCATGATCAATATATATTGTAACAGCTGATAAAAATACAACAGGCAAAGGTAGTCAAAATAGTTTATTTTGATATCTAAACATAGTTTCTCCACTCAAACCATCCATCATTGGCACAATCAAGTTGGTCTCGGCACACGTAGATCATAATATGTATTCCACAAACATCAATACGTATTGCTGACCAAATTGAGCACTGATTAGATATTGATTACAGAGTGATAAAAAAAAGCTAACTGATATTGACTAGCCCTAATTCAATATTAAGTATATCATTTGGTGTATTTTGGTATAGAGTGGAAAAGACCTTCTACAGTTCATGTGGAAA
>JAPDSC010134124.1:20263-42462 GCA_026290005.1 Latrodectus geometricus
TGTGTGTGTGTGTGTGTGTGTGTGTGTGTGTGTGTGTGTGTGTGTGTCTGTAGTAATCTAATTTTAAATGAAAGAAATTTCAATATAAATAAAGAAACCGATATTTTTTCAGCATTTGTTTTACTGACAACTAAATATAATGTTAGTGATAATTGAGAAATTAAGTGTACTGCTTGTAATATTTAAGTGAATCTTAGCTTTATTTGATGATTAATTATCTTTTTTGATGACTTTTTTAGTCATCAGAAAAAAAAGATAATTCTGACAAATTTCACTTACAATAAATAATTGTTATTTACTAACAAGAGCTTTACTATTATTGGAATAAAGGATATTAGATCATTTTTTAATCTGATATAATTTTAATATCTATCTTCAGCAGCAGTTAAAAATTGCTTTCAAAATCTTTTGTGATGGATCATTTTAACGAGGCACACCTTTCCACTGAACAGAAATGTCTTTGCTAAGGACTTTGTTCAGAAATAATTGTTGGACTGGATTTTATTGAGGTTAGCCTCATGAAGCTCCATTCAGAGATCATGGTCAATTAAGTGAAATTAATTGAGTGCAAGATGACAAAAATAAATAATTTATTCGTGTTTAATTAATCAATCAACCGTTAATTCCAACATTAAATTTTGAGAAAATTTGAGAATTACAATAGGAGAAATTATTATCAATTAATTGTGAAATAAATGAGAATGATATGAAAATAATTATTGAATATTTTATTAGAAACTCTATGATTCTTCTTGGAATACAAATTTCCAATTTGAATGTACTAATTGAAATGTCTTTCATTGAATAATAGAAACGTTTTATGTGGATCATTAGTTCACTCTTGAATATCAAATTCCAATTCATTCATTATTCGTGTAAATATTACGATTTCAATGCAGTTAAAATATAACTACCCCTAACCTAATAGAGGCTTTAATTTCGAACAAATTTTTCGTTATTTGATAATGATAAAATATAAACGTAGTATTGTCCGTGAAATTGCAGTGGGATGAGAGAAATAACTAAGGCGTGGGTGTGTCGTTGTTTTAACGGAGATCAATTATCATATGAAAGTTTATTTATTTCATCTGATATCATAACATTGGTCTGGCAGGGCGTATGACATTTCAAAACAAGATATTTTTATTAAAGTGTCCAATGTGAATAATCTATTCATATAGATGCTTTGGGGTCATCAATATCAGCACGAAAGGAAAAATAATAAAAATACTGCCCTCTACTATCATTCAGAATAAGCCGGCTGAATGTTTAGCGTTTCTGACTCCTGGATGTTGGTCTCGGATTCAAATCCCGGTTTTGGCATGGACGTTTCCACACACCCCCACCCTCTCTTTCTCTGTTCTTCTGAGATGATGGATGAATCTGCCCCCCCCCCTATAAACGGATTGGTGGTGGTGTGACGTGGGCTATGCTACTTGTACCTCTGTGACTTGGTTCACAGGTGTGCACCAGATAACGCTAAAATGAGTAGCATTTTCCGGCTTTGTTTGGGGCGACGGGTCAAGTCCCCCAGAGACCCACTTTTAGAAAAAAACATTTAGAATGATATCATTGCAATTGAAAGCAATGCTGATTTCATGTCCAAAACCATTAATTCCAAATAGTAATTTCATAAAATGCTATTATCTGTATGAATCTGAGAAATAGAGTTTTTTTTTATGTTAAGGTATGTATCTAACACACATATATAAGCACCTTCTATATATTGTAGTGACATTTACATAGTAATAAGACATTTAGTGATCTACGTCCATAATATAATTAAAGCTGAATATTTACCACATCTGGTGGTAAGGCAAATATTACATAAATATATTTGAGATCATGTTTTTGTTGCATCGTCATACTTCACTGTACCTAGCTCTGAGTTTGGCTCTATCAGTTAGATAGAAACAAATGGATGGGAGTCTTCGTAATTTAGAAGCAGGGACCAAGCAGAAGATTATCCAATGCTTGTCCTGTCATCCTCAGAGGTATCATTTCACATGGAGGATATTGCGACATAACGTGAGCAGCCGCCATTACCAATCACGACGGATCATTGAGTGATGATTCGAATTCAGTACTTTTCGATAATGAGATCAAACACCCTAACAAACCAGACCACCACGGCCCATTTGAGATCATGTAAGCATTTTTTATCAAATTCGTTCATTGATAATGCTGTGTGTGATAGATGAAAATGGGCAAACCAATGCGTAAAGTCTCAAAGTTAAAGAAGCTTTAGAAGTTTACTCTAAGCAGATATCCATCATTTAGGTTTTTAATGTTTTCCAAGTAAGTGTATATCACGGGCTAATTCATTTCGTAGGGCACCATTGAGGGTAAACTTAAGAATTCTTTCTTAAAATACTCTGTTTATATAGAATCATTTCTTTTATCTAATATCTATATGTGTACTCCAAGTCTCTCCATTATGCATTCTAATTTCTCTAATTCTATTGAATTAATCAGACTCTAAAAAACGGTTTTAAACTTAGGTCTATTAAAAAACTGAACATTACATTAGAGATGATTCAAAAATTCATTTATCATTATTGCGCGTTTTTCTTTTTTTTTTATATTTTTTCTAAAAAGATATTTTTTTGAAAGAAATGCTGGATACAATTTTATTTTAAGCTTCATATACACAGAAGATAATTTAAATACTATACGAAATTTTAGTTGAGAATAATTATTTTGACTTGTTATTATCTATAAAAACTAGAAACATTTGCATTTATTGGACTTCAATTTTTATGCCCTATTACTAAATCTATTACATCATTTATAATGTGAATTAAATAAGAAGCATTTTGTTGTGTTTTGAAGTAAGATTAAAATATACTATATGTAAAAAGAAGATATTTTTTAAAAACGCTGTAAATAAATTGCTTAAATTTTCTAATGAAGTTTTTCTTCATTTATTTATATTAAGAGTAAGTTTTATTAATTTCTTACATCTATGAGAATTCTTACTAAAGTAACCTAGTACACCAGATATAATGATTTCTATATAAATTTAAAAGCAAATCGAGTAAATAATTTAAAAAAAGTAGAGCTTCTAATTAATAAAAAATTGTTGGAACAATAATTGGAAATATTATAAAAGAGCTTTAATGTATGCATGTTTTCCCTATAAAAATTATAAAAAATAATCTATGGATTTTATGATTGAATAAATGAATATGTTTTTACAGCATTTGGTTAATATTTGGAATATTAAATTATATATATAATATTTTTATAGGAAAGTTATGTATCATTATTTTACAGGAAAATATTAAATAGTTATAAAAAAAGGGATCGTATCTTGCATATTTTCATTAGTGATTTTTATTCTTAATAAAATTAATCTACAGATTGCTATTTACATTGAATGCCATAGTAAAATGAAATTTTAAGAAATGGCATCCATTGTCTATAACCATTATTGGTTTACTATTGATTGACTGTAATTAATAATTCTGTAACGTAAATCTTTTGAGTTAATCACAAAACTTACAAGAAATACTATCTTATTTTTCAGGTGCTTTTCAAAGAATAATATTGCAGTAGAACATAATGAAGCCTCATTTTGTACTTTCCAAACATTTTAAAAATGAGAACTTCTTACAGATAATATAAAATAAAAAAGTTTGTTTTAATATTCATATGGTTTACCTCCCAGACAAGCGCTTCAGATTCACTCCTATTCTTATATTTCCGCAGTCAATTCTTGATTCCGTGACTGACTCAAAAAATTTATTTTTCAGTTAAAATCACAACATCATTATAATCAATCTTTTTTAAAAACTTTATTACAATGTTTGATTTTTTTTATTAATTATTCATTCAAAAAAAATTTTCCGTCTAATCAGAATTACAAAAAAGACTGAAATTTTCTGATTTCACCTGCAGTTTCATAGTACTCCGTCCACATATGTCATCGTTAGCGCTGACCTGTTCAATCCCAAAACTTCACGAGAAAATACGAAAATATCGTGACTCATCTCGCGAAATAGCCTGCGAATCTCAAACCCGAAACTTTTCATCGCTTTTCCATTTTGCTTTTCCTACCTCGGAAGACAACACGTTAACTGATTTTATGAGCCACACGAAAGGCCCAAACGAAATGAAAACCTTTGTATACATATATACACGGAGGAAAAGCATTTTCCTTTTGTCTCCCCACCCCCGCACAACAGCCCATCGCCTCCATTTTCCATTTAATACATAGTATCGCATCCAACTGTCATGAGAACAGGCCATCCTGAAAATACTGGCCCTACTCTTTTAAAGGAAAACTTTGCTCCAGTAATTAAATCAGATCCCCCCTTGCAACCCCCTTCCTTCGGCTAAGGGGTGTACGGTTGCAAGTGCTGCTGTTTTAATCCCTGTGTTTCCCCACCCTCGACCCCTACTCATCTAACCGCTTTAAGAGAATAGAAAAGAGGGGTGGGGGCCCACTCTTTCCCATTGCGCTTGATGGATATTCAGCTCACGAGAAACAATATCTTGTGGCTCACGCAAGTCTCACTTGCGCGTAATTTTGGGTTAGTTGCCTCTCGTTGCCTACACCGATGAGGGGCGCGTTTGGAAGATTTGGCCCATTATCGCTCCTAAGTTAAAAGGGAACGTCTTATCGAATTCGCCAAGTATTTGTTTACTACTGAAAAATGTGCTTATTATTTTTTTAAGTAAACATATTACTTTTATAAAGTTAATAAAGAATCCAAAAAAAAGAATAAGCCTGATTGAGAGAAAAAATATATAACAAAAAGAAAGAGAGAGAAAAATTAGTTTCCACACTTTAATTATTTTAAGGTAATAAAATCCTTAATAAGCAGAAAAAGAAATAATAATATTTGAGAAGTTTCTTATGCGTTTAGCTGCAAAGTTTAAAACAAACTTTGAAGCCAAGCAAAAACTGATTTCTGTTGATTTGCATGCATACATACATGCATATATTAATACATACAGATATATATATATATATATATATATATATATATATATATATATATATAGTCTTCTATGTTAGAAGTATTTTCTCTGTGATTAAAAAAATAACTAACTGTACTTCTTCATCAATCTGGATTTGGAAAACTGCATAATTTTCCCACTTTGACACATATTGGAAACCAGTTTCATCACACGACAGACCTTTCATTATCCATGTGTATGAGGTAAAAAAAATATGAAATAGCTAAAAGTTATGTAATTAGACTGCATAAGAAAGTTATGTATATTTCTTATGCTTGTTGTATGTAGATAGCATTCAACATTTTTTAATACTTTTGCTGTTAAAACGAAAATTATGTCGTAGATGCTGAATTGAAAATTCAATGCATTGCTAATTTGATTTTAAACTGAAAAATAAAAATCGTAAAATTAATTTACAAAAATCTTTCATACTATCGCTAATAATATATTAATTACAAAAAGTTAGAAAAGGAAAGCATTTCTTTCGTTCTTCTTGGCGACTGGAAAGAATGCCCAATTGGCGTTGATTGGCGTCTTGAGAGAGGCAACCCTCGCTTTCAGTGCTTCAGTGGCTACTTCAAAATACAGTCTGTTGTCTTCCAATTGCGTTCCCACGTTTAAGCTTTTCATGAATTCTGATGCACAGTTTTTACCACAACGACTCTTCATCTAGTCCTCCCCCACCACCCACACCTGCGACGCCATTTAAAACGTAGACTTCCCCCTTCCCTACTACTCTCCATCCTCTCAGTAGACCCCCTTGATCTATGGTTGCCAACCCGGACTCTTGCGTGCCGGATAAAATGAAACAGTATGCCACGTCCCTTTTTTATACAAACGGGGGGATGTAAAAAAAAAGGGATGGAGTAGAAAAATTTTACGATATACATATAAGTACTATACTTCCTGGCGATCTAGCCTCGTCGTTAAATGAGGGAAGCTCGGGAGCAGGATTCACGGAAATGATAAATTAGGTAGGCCGGGGGAAGAGAAAAGATACTCAGGTATATTCCAAAAAGCGAATAAGGATTTACGAAAGACTGGATATGGTATAATGTAGTCATGGAGCTGGATGCAACGGAAACTCATCTCTCTTTTAGAAGAGGAGGATTTATTTATGATTTTTTTACCTGTCCGCTTCTTCATTGAATTCTCCAGGTACGAGATCCTTCCGTGCTATTCCATTTGTGCCAGGGAGTTTATCTTTAAAGGAATAAGAGGGAAATGACTAGAAGCAGTTTTAGTTTTGCTTTTCGTTCGTCGATGAATCATAGACAGCTTGCCATTAAGAATATGAGATTAGGAATGGTAGAATGAAGAATTGTGAAACATTCGCATGGTTATAGCTTTATTTTCAGAGTGCTTTTAATAATATAAATGACGCGCTATTCAACATTTGTTCTACATGTTTCATAAATTTGATAAAAACATTTTAAACATTTTTTACATATTGTGTGTGTGTGTGTATCAAGTTAATAAAATCTAAATACATTCCTAATTATATTATAGCACTTTACACTATGTTTTAATAATGTAAATATCTTTTTACATCATTTTGATTCTTTTATATCTTAGTCTAGAAAAAACTATTTAAAATCTTAAAGGAAAAATTTAACCGGAAATATTTTAAAGAAAACTGTTTTTTATTAAAGGTAATATTTAAGTTCAATTATAAGTTTCAATTTATAATGTTTAATAGTGTTTTATATAAATGATATTAATACGAAAATTTATGTATGCCATTGCATTTCCTTTTCAAAATTTCTATCAAATTTAGTATATTATTTATCATTCGTCTCAAAAAAATACAGAAAAAAATTTCAAGCATTTCCATAGTCCTACAAACATGAAATAATTTTAATATTATTTTCTGTAGCGATTTTTTTTCTCCTAGGGAAATATTCACTCAAATATATAGTTTTTTTAATACATTTAGATTTTATTAATATTTACATTTATTTCAAAATTTTATGCCTTTTTAGCAAATTTATGTAGATTTAACCAACTTATATATTTAAAACTGTGTTTTTGTTGAAAATATTTTTAAAATTTACTTAAATATTAAGTTAATATAGTTTCGGATTTTTATTATAAAAAACAATTAAAAATATTTAAAATTCACAAATTTTTGAATACATTTTCATATTCAATACATTTCAAATTTATGCTCATTCACACTTACAAGATAGAAGGATAAAGAAGCAATAGGAAAATAAATTCATATTTAACTATTTTAAAAATCCCACCCACATTATTTTTTTTATCAGTCCTGATCAATTTTAAATACATTCAACTATTTAATTTATATCATTATTCGTTAGTAATAGTTAAAATAATTTACTAATCATCTTTACTGAAAAGTATTTGGTGTGAGCAACAATTCACAAAAATGCTTTTACTTTTTAAGAAGCAGAATAACCATTATGAATTTTATTGAATCTTAATTTGACATGTTTATTCATATTCACTTATAAATAACTTGTCATTTATGAATGGAATAAAAAACAGTAATAAAATATTAATTCTTCGATACAAACTATATGAATGTGTAATAAGCCATTATCTGATTTAGAATGTATTTCTTGTACTCTGTTCCTCCACTCAAACTCCAATAGCTACAATTAAAAATAATACTTCTCTTTCGTTTCTCTTTCTGTTACTTCATTTATTTTCCTGTTCATGAAAAGGATAAAAACTTCCTAGCATATACCTTTATTTTAAATACAATATATTATCAAACCTGAAGAGAAATTGCTTTACCATCTTTAAACTTTTTTTCACACAAGTACTTTAATAATTCCATGATATTTCTCATTGTTAAGCTTATTCTCAATATACATTCCAATACTTTAATAAATTGTTAAACATAGAGTATACAAATAACCACCATCTTTATACAGTGCAATATAATTGCCAGAATAGTAGATATGGATATATATCGAACATTTATCATCATCCTATAAAGATCAGAAAAATGAAACAACTTTTATTGAGAGGATGGCCACATGTTTCCTCACTGGGTTGCTGGAACTCAGTGATTTGGGGACGTGTCCATGATAATCTGTGATGTCCAAAGTTTTTCCACTGGTGTGGCGTGGATGTGGACGAATGAGTTCCAGCTCAGATGGGACATTGTCACCTGACCGGGGTTAAAAATTATGAAGCACTTGGTGATAAGCAAGTATTGTAAACCCATTCACTTTAAAGTACTGATAGGGGTTCGTCTGTACTGCTATCTATGTACCATCTGTTATGCATGTGCTGATTCCATTGTAATTCTGTGACGTACAGTATTGTCGTAGCTTCTCTAACAACAAACTTTATTTCGTTGGCATTATTTCTATACACAGTGAAATTTCTTACAATTTGAATAACTACAATAAGAATAGCCATTTAGAGAACAAAATTTAATTACTTTTTACAACTAACAGTAAATATTAATCACTTTAGTTATATTAGTGTGCTTTTAGTTATATTAGTTTTCTGCTTTTTACATTAGGGACATTTTGTAATTTCAGTTGGAAGTGCAAATTTAAGAAGAAATTTACAACTCAAAACTGAGAAAAAAATGGCTCAAAGAATAGAAGGATTATTAGATCTCCCATTGCTGCTCATTCAACCCTTTCAACAGTTGTTGAAAACAATTATTAAAATATAAAGAAAAATAAGATGAAAGGATATTAATTGGATTCCTACCAAAAAATTTAATTCCGCTCAAACATTTAAAATTTTGTCTGTACCATTTCATCAACACAGTTTTCCTACTTTGATTGTATTCCAAACTATTTGAACTTTTACTCTAAGTTATATAATGAAGTATAGAATTAACTAATTATTGAATAATATTCTACTACAATTTAATTTTTCTATGTATTATGTATTACATTAATTCTCAAATAAAGTTACTTAATAATGAGAAGTTGTTGTTGCGTCAATAAACATGTCAGTACCTAGGCCTGAACTGGAATTTACCAGTTTGACTGCAGCAGATGGAAGGGAGTCTTCGTAATTTAGAAACAGGGCCCAAGCAGAAGACCTTCGAATACTTGACCTTCCACCCCCTGAGATATCATATTACTTGGAAGATATTGCGACCAAGACATATTTAGCGTGCCCTTGCACCTTTAGTGAATACAAAGGATCTTCTGTTAAGCAGGGTTCGAACTCACTATCTTCCGATAATGAGAGCAACGCCCTAACCAGATAGGCCAAAATAGTAATGGCCTATATGGTTAGGGCGTTGCTCTCATATTTGAAAAGTGTAGACATTGGTGAATGTAACACAAAAAAGGTTTTTATAATTTTATAATATTTATTAACCATAAAGTATCTTTTCTTACAGTTGAGATCATGTGTAAGTCACTTTATTTTACTTATAATTGGTTTGTGAGTTAAACAAAAAATCATTTTTACCAATAATGTTGAATATAGAATTTTGTCCTCCCATAAAAACAAGTGTTTTTGTCAGTGGGATTAGCTCTTCAGAGAGCAGTTGGAAAGAAAATTTTGGCCAATATCTTAGTGGGATTGGTTATATTATATATCATTGAAGATTTGTCTCTCTTGATACCTCTATTAAAAAATAAATACTTATTAATCATCAAGTAAAGATAAATTTATTTCATGTAGCATGTTTTACAAACACATTAAATATTAATATCTTATTGTTGATGCAAGCAATAAATAAATCATCCACTTTATGATTAGTCTACATCGGCAAGGACGATTTAATTTTTTTTTTTTTTAATTTTTACATTACATTCAAAATTTAAGTTTACACATTTTATATACACCAGATATACTAAACTCTTTATGCAAAAATAATAATTTTTATTTAAAATACAGCCAAAAATATATTAATTTAACAAAATTTATACTTCAAATAAACAAATTCTATCAAAGCCTTCTTTTATTCCTTTTTCTTTTCTTAGATTATACAAAATTACATGGAATAAAATAATTTCTGAGGTCTGAAGTTATAGATGTCAAAAATGATGCCTTCTTCCCCAAAGGATGAATGTGGAGTAATTTGCATGTTTCATTATTTCTATGAATCGAAAGGTCTATAGGAAACGTCACTCTGAACAATAATCTGCAATCTACCTCTAGCAATCCTTATCTGCGTGACAAGTGACGTATCACCGGCGTTCAGAAGTGGCGAGCTCTAGTGATCCATGTTTTCACCTTGAATACAACAATGTAATACCATCCCTTTGGCTTCTAAATAAAGATCTGACATCTCGAAACGTCGCTTATCTCACCTAATCCCAGACGGCTACGGAGACGCTCTCGGAATATTAAGGAAGAAAGAAATGCTCCATCTAAAGAAGTGATGTGTAAGATGAATTCGCTCTCGGCAACTGTCTAGGGACAGGACTTGATCCTTCCGTAGTGGTTGGCTGTCACTGCATTTCTGAAAAGAGGGAATACTTATGATAGTTGCAGTCTGTAAGAAAATGGGTTGTCAGGAAAATATTTCGAATATGTGTCTATTGTTTGTTGCGAATGCGGAAATATATCTTCTGTTTGTTTCCTAAAAGAACTACTAATAGAGGGAATAAAAACGATATAGTAAAAATTCAATAATGCCCTAATAATTATTTTGTGTAATGATTGCAGTGTCCAACATTTTTAATTTCTTAGCTTATTATTTGAAATTAGCAATTGAGTGAGTTAAATGCTCTTCTTGATATGTCATATGATGTAGCTAAGATGTGAGTTTTAACAATGTTAAAATTCCTGATGTACATGTTTCTTAAATATCAAATCCTATCTTAAACAAAGCCACTTTCAACACTGTCAATCTTTGAAGGTCCTTTAACATATGCTATACATGTGAAATATTGTTATCTGGAGAATTAAAGATACGTCGTATTTCTTTTATCGAAGCCTTAGATTTTAAAGACTGAATTTATTTTATCCAAGATTTGTACTATTTTTCAATGTATTAGTGTATAATTTTAGGACATTTGTTAAATAGTTAAGTTTAATGGAAAGACTAAAACAGTTTAAAACAGAACTGTTAGAATAAAAAAGTGAATTCCCTAAAAAAGAACACTATTAATTCAAAGTTTTTTTTACGTCATTTAGGCACTTATTCATTAATTTAATGCCATTTAACACTAAAGATTACTTAATAGAAATATCACACCTAAAACATTTTTTCTTTTTCTCATATACATTTTCTAAACTTTATGCATGTTATTAGGCCCAAAAATGCTATGCTTTTACTGAACATTTCTTTCATTTTTATTACTGATGCTTACTTATTTCAGAATAAAAGTAAAATACAAATTCTAAACACTAAATGACTATCGATAAGCAACAACACAACCATTTGAATTTTATTAATATTATCAGTGGTTTTTGTATAGAAGAACTTAATCTAAATTGTAAAGATTTTAAAACTATAAATTTCAGTTATTTAATATCCTTATTTTTGATAATATACTTTTTATATTATTAAAAAAGTTTGATCCTTAGGTTTTCAAAAAGTTGTTATTTATATGGATTAATATTATTAATTTTCACCTCCAAACATTTTTCCAGACATTTATATACAATGAAAATTAGCATGTTATATGCAATTATAATTCTTAATATAAATATATAATATATCTGAGAAAACATCAGTATTTTATCTCAGACAATATTATTACTGTGTAAAAGTAATGAAATGAAAATATACTTTATATATAAGAGTATGGAAAGTGAAAGTAGCTATAAATTTTATAGAAGTTCTTCAGAATTTCTTAATGAAATTTAAATAAAAGTCTTGCTTTTAATGGAATTTGGTTATACAATTGTTTAACTCCTACCAAAATTAATTGTAAGATAAATTTTATCAAAAATTAAGAATATTTTTTTATATTGATGAAAACTATTTAATAATAAGCATTAACTGGTGTATCACCATTATAAAAAAAATTCATAGTTAGCAGTCAATAATATTATTGGGTCTCTTAGGCCGTATTCACCAAACACGGGTTAACTTGAGTGTAGCCTATCTCGGATATAACTCAACTCTAGCATGACTCGCCGATTTTTATTCACGAAGCGAGGAAATTTCCGTGTAAAGAAACTTTCGAGTTAACCGAACACGACATGTAAGACGGCTTCTGATTGGCTAGCAATCTTGCACATCAATGTCCACAAGCATATCGCTTAAGTCCGCCATTGTTTTCTGACTCGGCGCTAACTCTCCGAAATCGTAGAGTTATTCTAGGGATCCATATAGACGAGTTAATCGCTGTTTTTGTCGTGGTGAATAATGCTTCATGACTTAAATCGCCTTTACCCTGAAACCTCGCTTAACTCTGGTTGTTGAATACTGCCGTTAAAGGAAAACAGTTTGATGCATAAGTGAATTCGATTCAATAGCGTAGAAAATTTTTCAATATAGTATTTTGCAATTTATGAAAATGGATATTTAAGATAATTATTTATAGATAAATATATATATATTTTTTATTTTCTTAGTTTTAAACTTATGATGGAAACAGTTTGTTGAGCTTGTAATGCATTATATAATATCTTTGGTTTCTTTGTTATAACCATTAATCGACCTTAATTTTTGAAATATTTTTTTAAAACCTCAATCTTAAATTCATAATTATATTTTCAATAATCAACTTTACTCTCAAATACTTCATGGGAAGTATCCAAATATAAAGTTTTCGGACATATTCGAAAACACTTCCTCATATCCTCAACTTCTTCAGCTTTACAGTGTATCTGATTATCGCAATAAAATATATATCTTTTAACTATTTCCTAAAGGCAGCAATCTGAGGAATGTTAATAAAAATATTTTTTAAAAATAAAGAATACTAACTGCTTGTTATGTGACAGAGATTTGCGTCAATACCTGCAAATAATTCAAATCTAAGCATCGTAATGTGTATACTTTGCTTAATCTGAGAAAAAGACCATTTCCCGGGATTAGATAAGCTAACAGATAATTACGGAGACAAGGAATAATAATAAATAATTGACGGCTGGGAAACTTTGGACAAGTGTAAGTGAAGTGCAAAGTAAATCTTTCACCCTTCAACGGTGACGTAACACACCTATCAAATCATACAAATGATCTCATTACTAGAAATGTCTTAAGAGCTCCTACGTGCCTCCAGAGATTATGGGGCTTAGATCCACTGCAGCACACACAGAAAATAGTCTTCGCAGAAATCACGACTTTTTTTCACGGGTTATGTATTTTGCATGACTGAGCGTAGACATATACAACGAGAGGTGCTTTGTTACTGCCTCATTATCTTAAACTACTGGTTATTTTTAACTAGTTCTTGTTTAATTTATACTAAATTTGTTTTGTTATTAGTGAAGCTGTTATTATTTGGGTGTAAATCTCTCTGCTAACCAACATGGAAATAATAACAATCAAAATACAATGTTGATATTATATAAAAGTTATTGGTTTTATTTTGTATTTATTTTTTATAAAATTTTTATTTTTCTTGTATAAGTTGAGCCAAGCTAAATTAAGTATAACCATGGTGCAGTTAGCATAGCTGTGTTAAGTATAGCTCACTTCATGGTAAAATTTGCTCATTTGTTTAGTAAACTGGTTTTTAACCAGGGGTTATGCACACTTAACAGTGCGAGGAAGTATTTCTGAATAGGTGAGACGAAAAATTACACAAATGAGTAAGTTAAATTCTTTTTTTAAGGATCAGCTCATTTGTAATTTACTGGAAAATTGAAAGTTTTAAGATGCTTCTTAAGAAAGCGGTGAGTTAAGGACAATTTAACTATCGCGAATAAATCAAATCATCTTATAAAGGAATGTTCAAATAAGAAAATAAAAATTTCATATTCAGATTTTTTTTAGACTTTTATTTAATTTTTATAGGCTCACTTTCTTTTAAAGACACTAAAATTAAATTGGATGTTGAGTTACCTGTATATTTGTATATTGAAAATCAGTAATTCATTTTTTTTTAATCTAACTCATTTTTCAATCTCATTTAACATTTCAGGGTTTTTGATTTTATTGCTGTTAATGAAGTAATTATCCAATCAATGGAAGCAAATATTAAATCTCCGAAACTAAAATTAGAACTTTTGTTATGTGTTTTAAAACACTAATTTTTTTTTTTGTTTTTATTGCCCATAACATTTTAACATCATAAAATAATGTTATAATTTATTATTGCAAAAACATACATCAATAAAATATTTCACAAATACATTTGTAAGTGTTTTTTGAAGAAGACTTCTCCTGAACGCATTCTTGTTTGTCTGGGGTTCTCCAGGTAGGACCTTACTGACAACCCACTTTTAGTTTTGGACTTCCTCAGGGTGCACAGTTTCATGGACTTGATTTAGTTCCGCTAATCTCGGGATGTGCAACAACAACAACATTTATAATGGATCCCCCCCATGTTAATATCTATGGAAAGGAATTGGCCGACACTCTTTCCAGGCAGGAACTAGACCATCCTTTCTCTTTCTCCTCAGAGCCAAATTTAAAGTTATTCTTGAGGCAAAGGCCCAAAAGTAAGAAAATACCTTTGCCTCACAGTTGGCATAAAGGCACAAGACCAAGATTTTCCCTGCCTCTTCCATGCGATTGGCAGATCCCGACTTGAAAGAGGGCATTTGAAAGATTCTGGGAGAAGAAAAAGGTTTTTTCTCTGCCCTAAATGCCGGCAAGAACAGGTATAATCTCAGCGTATCTTGGACTGGACTGGAAAGATGTCCACAATAGTCTACTTCTTGTATCGGACTTCTTTAAAGTCAACGGTTTTACTGTTCTGATTGAATCCATCGGACCAGATGGGAGATTAAAAACAAGAACAATGAATAAATGAATCGGTACAAATTTATCAATTTGTTTATTTCTTTATGTAAGGCAATGCGATAGCATCACCCCAAAATCCTTTAATAATTTTTAAATACTTTAAAGTTCTTACTCTTCACCAACTGAAATTAATGCAAAATGTGGTCTGAAGAGATTAAATCAAGTTGGGACGCCAACCACGAAGAATAGAAGGAAACTCTAAAGCAATAGAAATTTTTGCGATAATTATCGAAACCCTAGTTTTAGAAATAACGAGATCAAATTTTTTTGAAATTTTAGAAGTCATATAAAAATTAATAGCATTTCTCATCCTTTCACATTGACATTTACCAAAGTTAATGTCACAACAATTTATCAAAATGTCAATAAGTAAATTTAGACATTTATTTTATCAAAAAATAATCAAAATTAAGAAAGAAATAATTCAGTAGCTTGAAGGAGATTTATTGTTAGTTCATATTTAATAGTAATTATTAAAACCACGAAAAATTAAATGAATTTCGGAAAGTTTTAATTTTAAAAGTCCTTATTCAATCAAACAACTTGTTTAACAGGCCGTTACTGGTAAAAAAAATGTAATAAAAATGAAAGGTCTTTGTATTCATCATCTGAGATTGATATCATAAACCGAGAAGAAATCTCATTGTTAAGCAAGATTCAGAAATATTTAAGCAACGAATCTGGATACGAATATGACAAACTGATTTAATTAAAGTCAGAATGAACTAAGATTATGTAACTTATGGATAAGACTGTAGTAGTACTGTGCTCTATAGACATATCCATAACTGCTTAATAGTGATGAAAAGAAACATTTTTTAAAAAATTGCTTTGAAATTCAAGATTTGGGATTGAATGAAAGTTACACTTTCAGTTTCTATGAATGTGGTTTATTAAGATTTGGGAAGATTTTTGAAGTTATTGTGTCTTTTATCCCAAACAATTAAAAATTAAAATACAATGGTGTAAGGCACGTTTGGGGAATTCAATTTATGTTTCTGATATGTATGCAGCATTTGCATTATATCTGATCATGGCTTACTGTGGCTAAGTGCTGGTACAAAGCTTTGCATTGTGGTAGATTCCAGATTCAATTCCAGTGCAACCTTTTTTGTTGAAAAATGATACCTCGTTACTTCTTTCTGAATGTACTTCTGTCGGATGAGTGTTTATAAATTTGATAAGTTGCCTTCCTTGTGTCAAATGCAATGACCAATTACCGATGAAAATTCCTTCCGGAAAATACGTGAAATGAATACCAAAATATCCAATGAAGGACTTTTGGTATTCATTTCATTTGAGCTATTATTTGTGTGACTTCAAAGTATAGAAGCGGACTGAAATAAAAAAGCTATATCTAAAGTTTATATTTGAAACTAAATAAGATTAAATAGTTCATGTCTTGACGAAATCATGACCAAATGTTACATTCATAAAATATTCTTTTCTCCGATAACTTTTTTGGTTACACTGATTTTCTGAACATAATGAGACAGTATTTGGTACTCATTAAAGAAATAAATTTGATAAAAAAAATCTATTATACCATAAGTTAATTATTTATTTTTATATTTATTTTTATATTATTTTTATATTATACCATATTTAAATTTGGAAAACCTTATAATAGTTTTCCAAATTTTATTTTAACATTTACACTTATTTTCAAGTATTGGAATTATATTAGAGTATCATTTGAAAAAGGTATTTTATTAAAACAATTTATTGAGGCATAATTTTTCTAAGATTATGAAAAGGCTAAATGAATAATGTGGTTTTTTTATTTTAAAAATATAAAAAATATAATTATTGAAATAAAAAATATCCACAATTACACTTAAACACACATAGGTATATATTAACCAAATTTGTTTTTAGATTTTTATCATTTATTTAAAACTATCTTATTCTGAATATTTTAGTAGACAGTCATCCAGGCATTTCGCAAGAAATCTTTCATTTTAACACATTATCCATTCTATTTTTCGTAGCAAATTCAAATACAAAGTTTAAAAAGCACTGAATTGAAAGAAATCCTTTGATAAGATTTCTTTGACAAATGCAAATAAATTGCTATTAAGCTTCATTACCATTCCAGCTGTGACTCAAATATCACCCGACTATGACTATTAAGGCATGATCGAAATTTGATAAAAAGCAAAAATATTGAAACCCGAAGTATGAAATTAAGTAACTTGGGAAGCAAAACGGTTACAATACGAGGAGCAGATGATGTCAAATAGTCCCCTATCATTGTGCTTTTATGCACCAAGAAATCTATCTCACGCCTTATGCAAATGTTTATGGAGATTTAATGTCCGATAAACGATAAGCTGGACCAACTTATCGCCTCACTGAGCTGCAGAGCGTCTATTATTTCAGTTACCGTTGAGTGCGTTGTCAGAGAAGATCATCTTCCACAGGCGTAATGTACTAAATGGAGATATGCTTATGGACCAACAATCGTGGTTATTATTGGCCTTTTTAAGCAATTTAATGCATCATGTTAACTATATATGTGCTTAAACTAACAATTGTCTCGTTAATTAGTGTTTTTGAAGTTATCATGAATATAAATGTACTGAAAACTCAATTCCCAACAATTTAAAAAACTTTTCTATTCTTTGCATATTTGGTAAAATTGAAGCATCTAAATCAGTTTAATGGAAAATAAGTTAATAGTCAATAATAAATAAAAAAGAAAAGAAGTTATAAAAAGTCAATTTGACTTATAATACTTAATGGTTGGTTAGTTGATTGGGTTTTATGGCGCAAGGTCCAAAATGGATACGCTGCGCCTTATATTACCTAAATCATTGTTAAAAAAGCTTCAAGAATTTGAATTATGGAATCATGAAAGTTTCTAGAATTTACCAATCTTATTATTTTAATTTGAATCCCTCGAGATTATGTAAAATAAGATAAATGTTAAAATCGGAAACAGAATAATATTAACAAGAATATGACAAATATTAGTCAGAAACCAGAAATACTTAGAAATATTCGACAGGTACTCTTGATGTAAATGCTTAAAGAGGTTCTTTCTTTAAAAGTACAATTCCTATTTATTATTATTATCATTATTATAAACATTTTTATGGAAAATAAAAGATCTTGAAATCTGATCTCAAATGTGTGTGTGTGTTAGCCATCACAATTGATTAAGAAAACATTTACTAATTAATAAACAGTAGGTTTATTGATTAGTGTTATTATACTGATTAGTTAAACTTGTTTTATAAACAAATATCAATTATAAGATCTTAAGGAGCCAATGTATTTAATTTGAATATTTATCCATTAAAATAACCAAAAGAATTTCAAAAATATTTAAATAATGTGTTTTAGCGTATCAATTTGGGCATTAGTGTATCCAATTTTTGTAACAATTTTGTTAATTTTCTTCAGCATGTACTCCGTCTTTAAATTAAATTTCAGCTAAAAATATTAATGTTTGTTATATTATTTTTTTATTCACATTATGTGTCAACAAGATACTTGAGTCTAGATTAATTTTTATATTTTTTCTATAATTTAAAACAGTTTTTCAAATTTATTTTTGTATTAGTTTAACCCAAATAAACATAGAATATATTTTTATATAGAATATATTTTTAGGAATAGACATAGAATATATTTTTATGATTAACATATATTTTGTGACACCAAATGTATTTATTCTTTTAATAGAAAATTCCTTTTACATTTTAATCCAGCATTAGATTAAGAATTGTCTTGTGTATTTACCTAAAAAATAGAGAACAACTGCACAGATTTTAAAATATATATATATATTCTAAATCAATATTTTCAAATTATAGCACATAATTCTAAGATTATGCAACATTAAAAATACAATTATCTAGATGTAAAATTGTGTACTTACAATGTGTAAAGCATGCTTTCTCTGTTGACTAGTTTTCTATTGTTTAAATCGCATTTTTTCTTTGTTTCAAAGAACACGATTTGATTTGCGCTTTTTTTCAAGCAGTGCGTATTAACAAGAATATTTTGCTTAAAATCCAACTCACGAAAATATAAAATTATAACGAATTGTTATCATACTTGTAAAAGTATTTTAAATTTTACTTAAGAAGATGCGTACTCATGGTAGAATCCATTATTTTTTCTGCAATATGTATTTTCCTATACAAAAGCAATAGATATTCCAAAAATTTCATTCTAACGGATGAATGTGAAGGAAAAAAAATCTCTATTTGTCAGGCAGACAGATTTCTGGCCAATGCACATTTGATACCGGGAACTTGGTTACTTCGTAACAAATTTAAGCTTGTAAGAATCAAGCGTGTGAACTTGGACCACCTGACAGATATTTCGGAAAAAGTCCGCACCCTTGCTCCAGATAAGTGCTTTTCCAGCTTAACTGATGACCACGGGTCATCGCCCAATGACCAGGCTCCCGTGTGTTGATGGATGCCAACGAGTTGGGAAGGCGTGAGATTGGATCGGTGCCCACGATGGAGAAGTGTCCGAGTGACAAAGTGGTCAAATATAGGAAAGAAGATCTGCCTTATAGCTGGCGAGCACGATTTCTGGAAGTAAGGAGAAGGCTGATGAGGGCCCATTGATTTTCTCCTCCATCAAATTAGAGTGTCAGTTGGATGCAGGAAATCACACATCTTCTCTCCTCTTCAGGGAAACAAGGAACTTAGTCAAGTGCCACAACAAAGCAAACGAGTTTCGTAGTAACCTATGCTTCTGAAAAGTATAATATAAGCCTTCAAAATAGTCATATACATAAGTGTGTTATACCAGTATATATATATATATATGTGTTATTTTGCAAATTATTAAATACTGGGTAGATTAAATAAGAGGATCTATCTGTTAAAGTAAGAAAAATTCTTTCACTTACAAAATTTAATAGATAATATGTAAATTACCTAAATGATGAAAAAATTAATTACCAACTAAGTATTTGTTAAAATAAAATTAAGATCTTTGTTAAAAAACAAAAAACAAGATTGTTGTTGTGCGCTTAAACTAGCATATTGTTAATTATTTTTCGATATCATTTGATTCTTGATTCAGGATTTGAACGCGCGTATATATATATATTTATACGTATATATCTATCTATCTCTCATTATATACATATGTGTATGTGTAGATAAATAGATATAGATATATGTAAAAAGTTTGAAAACCATGTTTAATTATAGAGCGAAACTTTATATAATTAAAGTAAACTAAATAAATTACACTGTAACTAAAAATTGATTTAATCTATCACAGTTTTAACTTACAAAATATATATTTTAAAATTTTAAATTTACACTTTTAATTAAATTAAACTATTTCACCTAAATTTAATACTACAATTCAATTTTTAATTAAAATGGTAAATTTAAGATTATGAGAAAGTAATTCAGTTGTATTAGAAATGATTTGTGCCTAAATATTTGTCCTTATTCTATCATAAATTCTGAAATGTACTTGAGTTTTCGGAGTTTCTAAAAAATTTTAATCTTTCGAACACTTCCGTTTAAATTGTATTAAAAAATACTATATCTATACCCATATAATTTTCAGTGTTTTTATTTAAAGCTTAATTTAGAAACAGCACCAAAATGATATAAAATTTAATTTCTATTCACCTTAATGAAGTAGAAATTAATTAATTGAATTTCACATTAAAAGTGAAGTCTGTCATTTAATCAATAAATTTAATTTAATTCATTTGAACAAAAAATTAATTATTTTGTAATTTTATGTTGGCAAAAGCTACATTATAATTTTAGTGATACTATAATTAAATCCGAAAGCTTTTTAAAACATTCATCCTCAGAAAAAAAAATTTCTGTGCTTTTTAAGAGCAATTTTTAGCGTTGTATAACCTCAAAGAGTTTTAAGTTAAAGAAAAAAAGTAGAATTTGACTTTTGGAACATGTACAGTATTTATTTAAGATCATCTATATGTTCAGTGTATTTGCCCGAATCATGAATGGTCATTATTTCATTTTCTTTTTTAATTATGTTTCCCGATGTACATTTAGATTTGTATCTGAAATATTAAAGATTAATCTAAATAATACTGTGTAAAATATAAAAGTTAATCTGTAACAAGTGCAATACAAATCAGAAGAAAAGCGAACTGATCTCCATTCATATATTTATATTTCACCTTATTAAACAGTGTTAGTTTTGTATTATATTGATGCATATCGAATGTATTATTAATATTATATGTGGATTTGATATTGTATGTGATATTGATATTGTATGTGGTATTGATATTGTATGTGGTATTGATATTGTATGATATTAGTGATGACTGAAATTTAATCTTAATCTCTCAACCTATCAAATTTAATCTCTTTTTGTATAGACATTATTTAAGTAAATCACATGTAGTATAATTGAACACTATTAGAAAATGAGAAAAACTACTTGAAATTATTTTTAATTATACTCCATTGCTGGAACTACAAGTGAAATCAATATAAACACTTATACACAATAACACGGAGTAGTCAAGCCGAAAGTGTTGTACCATCTTGATATTTTATCGATTCAGAGTTAGATATTTTCAATAAATTTATGTTTTATATAAATTAATAAACTTCTTAACTATCATTTTTGAATAAAATCCTACTAATATAGCCAGAAATATTGAATTTCTCCAAGGAACATTAGCTTATTAATAAACATTTTCTTTATTTATGCAATCTTGTACAACTATTAAGTCAATAAGGCTTGTCAAAGCGCATACGTCTTAAATCCAAGAGTTTAGTGATGTATAAAGTTTTTACATAATGATAAATTTTAATAGTCATTCGATCATTTATTATCATCATTTCCTCATTTAAGCTGGCAATGAAGAGTAGCAGACTGCATCAGCACGCAAGGAGATAAACTTGACATTAAAATAAACCGTGGAAAAATAATTTATCGCATTACTTTTAAGAAAACAGAAAAATAAACGAAAACTTTATCAGAGTTAGTTTTCAGCAAGGCATATGATTTTCATATTCTTTGCATTCTAATGATTAAGTATGCATATTTTAGAATAATTTTCTGTTGCGTTCTGTTCTGATATTTAGAGAAACGTAGAATTTAAATCATTTTCGTGAGTTTTCGTTATCACATTTCCCTCTGAAATCCAAATTGTTTACCTTTTACTTTTAAGAAGTTCTTGGATGAATCTTATCTTGATAACAGAAACAAACTGATGGTTTTTAAATTTAAAAGACTTATCGCTAGCATGAACGTTTCGTCAGAGTGAAATATTTTCGGAAAGTTTGTTGTAGGAGGAAGTTGTTAGTCGCTAATTTTTCTTTACTTAAATTAAACAAGGCTTTTTTACTTTTAACAGATTTTGTATTAATGGACATACTGAATCAAGGCACGCCATATTTTCATGTACATATAAATGAAGACTTTTATCTAGCTT
>JAPDSC010134124.1:42862-57326 GCA_026290005.1 Latrodectus geometricus
AAACATGTCTTCTTTGTATTGATCTCAAAAGAAGCCAAGAAGAAAAGTGATTTTCTAAACAAACCGAAAAGCTTATCTTGGACACTGGATTTCTAAAAATCATAAAATATAAAAAAAAAACACCAATATGAATAAAAAAAAATATACGAAAACTTAAGTTAAACGCAATATTTTGGGAATTTTAACAGACTTTGTTGTATTAATGGGAATGCAACAGAATGTCGAACAAGATGTTGTATTAATGGAAATACAACATTTTATCATATCAATACATCCCGCATTTGCATGAACATCTAAAACTCTTCTATTCATTCTAATGGAATACTTATAGCATTCTACGACCAGAAACTTCAAATATTTGTCGCCAAACTAATGATCAATTTTTTTTACAATAAAAATTATCAGATAAAAATAAGTATTATATCGAAAGAAATGAAATTTTTACATATAGTCCTAGTGAATATTTTCCCGCTTACTCGTTTTTTATTTCACTATGTGTTACGAATGTTGGTGACTGAAAATTTAATTCCTTACACAGTTGCTACCCAAGAAGGAAATAAATTCCCTTCAATGTTATGAAATTAATTAAATAATTATTTAATATTATTACCTTCCAATTCAATAAATATAGATATCTCTAAATGTCTACTGAAAGTAACCTTTCCCCTATACAGTAAAAATTTCAGGACAGTAAAACATTTGTATCAAATATAATTATAAAGACTGTCTTTTTTCGATGGCGTTTCTTTTGAGTTGTACTTATGTACTTTTGAAAATTTCTTTGAAATCTTCAGTATCCTATTTCAGGTAATTTTAGTTGAAAGAAGAGATGAATTATTCATCTTTACTCTATGCTTGTTTGATTATAATATCTCATCTGAAACCACTCATGTTACCTAGGCTAATGGAAAAAAAATTACTTTTGAGTAAAAACATCATAAAATGCAAATTAAAGAGGAAGGTTCTTCATTGAACAACATAAAGATAAGCTATCCTTCGAAATAATCTCAAAAATATTTAAAAATGCATCATATCGTATAATAAAATTCTTTTTTATAATACAATAAAGCCTGAAAGAATTTAGTGCAATTATTTTAGAAATTCAAAACTAGTCGCTGCTTTTTCGTTTGATCATACTTGATTTGATCAAATCAATAGAAATCACATGGCGCTATGTCTGACTAGTTGTTGTTACACCACTATACTTCCCTATACCTAGTCTTGAATTGGGCTCTGCCCGTTGAATGAAAGCAATTGGGAGGGAGTCTTCATCATTTTGAAGCAAGGGCCAAGCAAAAGACCCCGCATACTCTGCCACACCCAGAAGTATCATTTCATTTGGAGGACATTGCGACCATGGCATATTTAAAGTGACCAAGTTGCCTTTGAACACGATGGATCTTCGGGGAAGCCGACGTTCGAATTCACTAACCAGACCATCACGGCCATGTCCGGACTGCGTGGAAAATGGACTAAAGCTTTACATTTGAATTTCTAAATCGGATTTTGTATTTTATGAACTGCGAAAAATTTGTCTTTATCATGCAGCAATATATTATGTTTAAATGTGTCGTGGTTTTAATTTCCGATTATTTGTATTAAATTATGTAAGATCTTGTAATATATATTTATTTTAATTCTCTCATTCAAAAATTTGGGTGTTGATATATTTGACATGCAGTTATAAACTATTTTTAAGTGTTTAATCTGACACAAAATACAAATTGATACATTTTATACAAACTTTCTGTTCTTCAGCCCTAAGTTTTATAAATCTGCTTGCAATCATCACCAATAAGGAGAAATAAAGAATTTTTGTTCCTTCTCGTGCTATAATTTTATATATTTTTAAGAGGAAAAAAAAAATGTTTTCTGGATAATTTTGAATGCATATAAATATACTTTGTCATGTTTATGTGATTATCTTTTATTTATAAGTTATTGTACTGTCATAAATCACTCATAATAGAAACTTGTAATGTTTGAATTTTAATTAAAATAATGAAAGCTAAAAATCAAATTTTTAAGTATTATTGTAATGATCGTTTTTAATATAAAGATTTGATTCTTCCAAGCAGTTTTTGAATATATAAATTCAATTTACTTAAAAAAAAAGATGAAAATTCTCATTTACACAAATGTATCATATACATAAATAAAAGTAATTTCTAAACATTGCATAAATTCTTTTACACATTAATTTTAATTTCATGAATTATGAAATTTATTTCAATGATAGAATTGCATTACTAAATATTATTTATGTCCTATTTAATATAAATTGTAAATTCTTGTTTACAAATTTTATTTTAAATTCATGGTTCATGAAATTATTAACATTGATGTAATTTCATTCTCAAATATTCTTTGTTGTTTATTTTTAAAATCTATATATCTATATTCTTTAATATGTATCTGAACATAATTACATACATATAAATAATCATACGTAATTTTATATTCTTATCAATTTAAAATTGCATTTATTACACAATTTATATTAAATAGGATCAAAGTTACCTAGTTGAGGTATATAATTCATTTGATTTAAAATGTAATAAAAGGCAAATATAATAAGACTAAATTAAAATGTAAACAATAATCTAAAAATAAAATTTTGAAATGAGATTTCTCGTTTTCAATGTGTCTT
This sequence comes from Latrodectus geometricus, assembly GCA_026290005.1. NCBI lineage: Eukaryota > Metazoa > Arthropoda > Arachnida > Araneae > Theridiidae > Latrodectus > Latrodectus geometricus. The sequence continues at coordinate 45,513 of JAPDSC010134124.1, forward strand.
CTTCTTATTTATTATATCTTATTTATCATATTTATTATTCATGTCGTATTTATTATAAGCAACAAATATTCAAAAATTAAATCGTAACGATTGGTTTCATAGATATTAAAAGTATGTAAAAAATAACTTTTGAGGCATATTATTTATTAAAAATAACAGTATTGAATTCAAAAGCAGTTCTACATGCTTAATTTTTAAAACAACATTTTTATTCAAATGGCACAATTCAATTAAAACTTCGAGCCACGTGCTGTATGACAGCTAATTTTAACTTATGTAATTAATTTTTCATAAATTTGATGGTAATTTTGTTTTCACTTATGCTTAACATTTTTGAGATAAAAATATATATTAAATTTAATTAAGTATGCAAAAATATTCTCTTTGTTTTTCGTTTTCTGAAGGTCCACTGATTAAAAGGTTTATTTTTCGCATAATTATCCAATTTTCAATCAACAAAAGATGCAATTGTTTTTACTTTGGCTTCAATGTGCTTTTCCTGCGTGAAGAATCAGTGCCACTCCATCAACAGTTACCTTCATGATCGGAAAAGGTGAATGCTTAGGGTCAAAGGGGAGAGGAATCTCTCTTTTTTACTGTCATTCATTAGAGATATCTGGAGAGGGATGCGAGATGTGAACGAGCCACGTGCTGATCACGGAACCCGTCCCTGCACCCCCGCAAAATCCATTTGACACCTCACGCACCGAGGATCGAGGGAGAAGTGTGTTAGTACCCTTGTTATTTCCGTCTTACGGGATTACCATCAGCTGAGATTGGGGCTTGATTGACGGATAGCCTCCCTGACAGAATTCAATTCCTGGTTTGGGATTTATGTTTATGAAATAACTGCAAGAAACGGCACAGCGTAGTACTCCCACTACTTGACTTCTAAGACAACTTTATCCGATCATGTCAACTTTTCGACGTGTTTACTAGCTACCAACCTTCCTAGTGAACGGTTAGATTGTTGCCAGATTGTCGATAGTTAATTGCTTCTTTTCCGTCAACTTTTCAAATGTTTTATTTTTCGAAAATTTTTCGTTTGGCAATGATCTTTTTTGTGACGCGTGAGCAGATGAAATTTTTCTGCTTATTACACTTCTTTATCGTAATAATAAAAAGAATGTTGAATAAATTTTCGATAGAAGGAAGCTAATTTTTTTTTATATAAGTGGCTTGAATTATTACCTTTCTAGATAATCTTCCCAGATTTTACCTTAAAATTTCAATAAAGGGGATTTCATTGATTTTTGAATCTAAGAAAATTGTTAAATCTCAAAAATAACACAAAATCACCCAGTGAAAGTTCTGAAAAAATGGTATTCTCGAATAGATTTCCAAAAAATTGGTATAAATTAAGTACTAAGGAACTCTTTAATAGTTTCAATTGTTCTTGTATGAATAAATGACTATGGGACATCTTTAGCAAAATTTGTCATTTTTAATAAGAAATTTTGCTAAAGGTATCTAATTTATCTATGCTATCTATAATGCTAAAGGTACTTAATTTAATTATTAATTAAATTAAGGTATCTAAAGGTATTTTGCTCAAGGTAAAAATGCGAAAACTTATATTCAATAAAATAATTCAATTTGATATCAAATTTAATTTGCTTCTCTCATCTTACAATCAATCAATCAATCTATCTATTTATCTATATAGTTTGATTTGAATTGAATAAATGAATTTATTTGCAAGAAATCTATGTAAATAGGAAGTAAGCAAAATTTCCATTTCTTTCTATTATTCGTTTTGCATTCAATAAATTTTAAACTTCTAATTAAAATTTAATGAGTATTTGAATAATTTGTGTAATAAAAGCTTTTAAAAGAACTTCTAGCCTATCATTTCAGTAGAACGTTCTTAGAATACAAAAATGCTCAATAGCAATGTTAGTTATTGAGCACTTTTGTTTTTGATTTTCTTTACAAAATATCCTGTTCGGCCTGGAATGAAATATTTTTAATTGTATTTGCCTCTTTGTAATCACTTTCTACACATTAGGGTTAAATGGATTAATATATACGTTTAAAAAGAGATTACGAATACTAAAAACATCCAATCCGGAATCGAATCCACAAACTCGAAACCCAAAACATTGATTAATTAACTACCAATGTTACACTTCCTAATCATGAAGATGCATATGAATGGTATGTATAAAACACGATAAAACCTTTTAGAAAATGGTTAAACTTCAGAAAAAATAAAATTCCAACAATATATTCTACATAATGAATTACAATTTATATAACTTTATGATCACTCTTTAAAAAATTCATATTTATGCTTAATTTTCAATAAAGTGACTTATTATTATTGATTTAATTAGCAGCTTATATATGTTAATGCAAAATTTATTTTACATGTATTTGAACTTTAGTTAAATCTTATACCGTTTAACACATCTGGTGCATATAAATATATAACTTGATTAATATATATACGGAAAGCTTTCTTTTCATAAGCATGCTATTCTTTATTTCACTCTAAAATTCCTTAACTGCAGAATAATTTTAAAAAGCAAGGTTTTTTAAAGCGTTAGCTAACTTCCAGGAGCAGTAGTAAAAATTCTTGTAAAATTCTATCAAACCATAATAAACTGAACACATCTTATGGACATATGAGAAATAACGTAATTTATTTGAATAAGTAAAACTTAATATAAGAATTTTTTTAGGTATTTGAAATACATTTTTTTGTTTTTATATGGTAAATTAATTTGTATAGAATTTTTTTAAATTTGATTTACCAGTAAAAAATTGTTATACTATATAAATTTCCTACAAAATTAGATTGACTTGGATTTTTTGTCGCTCAAAGATCATCTTTTACCTGAGAGCTTATTAGAATTAGATCAAGTACTACAGTTTAAAGAGAATTCCAAATCACACAAACATCCACACCATTTTTATACTATTAATAATCTTATACCTTAAGATATCTACTACTCGATGTCAAAAAAATTAAAGCCCGGAAGAAAACTCAATCACTCACCCCGACAAATATATTTATAGAAAACAAAAACACAACAGTAATTAGCACATTTTTAATGATTTCAAAATTTGACGGTACATAAAAAATAAGTTAAAAATTGCTTACTAACCAATAAAGCTCTGTGCAATGTAGTTTATAGTAATAATTTTGAACGTAAAATAAAATAATATTATATGTACTACAAAAACAACAGTATGTTTATTATTTTATTCGTAATGAAGAAAAGTGTAACAATTTTTTTATATACATTCCTAAACTTTAGCAGTACACAAAAGTACCGTGTCACAGTGATTGAAAATCATTGATCTATACATCTGCTACCAAACAAACAGCTTCTCATTCTGAAGAGAATCGTCATATCGAGACATATCTACTTATAAACACGGTGAAATCTAAAAAGGTGTTAGTTTAGAGTTAATGCAACAATTTATACATTCATGGTCTATCTTGAACATGATAGTATCAAGACCATAAGATGCTTTCGGGGTCGTGTTTGAAATAAGTTAGGTAACAACAATGTTGCCTAAAGTGCTAGTTACAACAGGTTAAGAAACAATAGCTGACGCTTTGATTGACATTCACACAGATAATGCTTACAATAAAAAAGATCATATTTAAGAGGAACAAATTTAATCATTTGGACATGGGGGTAATTTTTGCATTTATTTATGGAATCTTTAACAGACTCACTTGTAGCACGTTCTCTGTCGAGGTCGTAAGTGAGTACCGGATGTCCTCTAGAATGATCTGTCGGCGCCGCTCAAATTTCGGTGGATATTCATCACAACTGTCCATCAAGAACTTTAAAATAAGCTTCTTCCCTCTTCAATTCATTAAAAGTTCCCGAAACTACACTGATGACAAGTGATTAAATGAAAAGGTCGCCATGAGGATACTGGTAATTTAACACAGTATGTTGTAGAAGGCTTAATAGCAAATTTGGTATTGCGACTGAGTACTTGAAAGTCAGTGTCTTAAGAATCTAAAATATAGTGAAAAATATTTGATTCGAGACATTACTTTTTTTATTTTTCTTATTCATTTTCTTTCTAAGGGCATTATATGCAAACTTTTCATTAGACAAAGGATAATATTTGACTAACAAAACAATTGATCAATAGCAATAACTTTATTCTTCAAATGTTAAGCTTTCATAAATAAATGGTCTCATCTATCAATATATTTTTAAAGCATCTGCTGTATTGATGTTTTACTATAATCTTCAAAATCACTTAAGCAATAAAGAGATTAATAATTTTGAAATGGTTTAACATCTTCTTTAAAATAGGATTTCTTTTATATCGAATTATTTTAAGTTAACCTTTCTAATAAAACTTTAACCAAATTTCATTTGATAAAGAAAGTTTGATTTCAGTGTTTCAGTCTTTTCTCTGTAAATTACTTTAAATTAAAATTTCTGAAATTAATAGCTTTCAAAAATATTTAAATATTGTTAATTTGGATGGTAGTTATTATTGAATTGAAAGTTTCACTTCAGATGTTATTTTTGTTTATATTAGTAAAATTTTAAAAAAAGAATGTTATATATTAATTAATGTTATATATTTTAACAGTCTTTGTGAAAACTTCCAAGGAAAATATGATTGTAACAAAGCTCACTGGACTGAATACATATAATGCAAAGTATATAAATCGTCCTTTTTCCAAATATATACACATATATATATATATACTTTATAGATATCTTTCAATGATTACAACTAATCTTGAAAGATGTAGTGACGTGTAATATTATGATTTGGAAATTAAATAGTATTCTTAACTGATCTATTGTGTGTGTGTGAAATTTATTCGTACTGGCATAATTACTATTATCGGACAATCTGAACCTGATTATAGCAAATCACATGGGATTACAGCTTGAATAATATTCAATAGGATATTAGCTTTCTGCACTAGAATTTTATACTTCGAAACTCATTAATAAGTGATTTAATTATTAAAGAACCACATCTTTATTTAAAAATATTCTGTAGAAAAAGGAAAAAAATATTATCAATCAATGATTTTTCCAGATAAATCATATAAATAGAATATGTTTTTAATAGTACCAAAAAATAATAAAAAAAACTACTGTATATCACGCTTGCATTTTTATTACTTTTTGGTACTATATTACTCAAACAAAACAAAAAATGATAAAATCAATAAAACTATGAATTACAAGAAATACTTAATAATCATTAGGAGTAAGTCATATGAAAATAACATTCAATTTAATTTTGGTTATAATTTTTAATTATTTTTTACTGTTATCTAATATTTACCTTGTATATGTACCTATAGGTTTCTGGTTACATTTTTCAATAAGGCATATATAATTTGATTTCTTACGAAACATCAACATTACTACAACTTAATAAATATTTATCACCATAAGTATGTATATGAAAACTACTTAATATTCATCAACACAGCTTAACTTTAAAGTTTAGTATATCTTAACATAATGTTTTATGAGTGGGATGCTGCGATAATTTAGTACTTTGCACATTTTGGTACTGCGAATAATCCTATTTAATCAATTTCAACAATAGATAAATAAATGAAAAAATTCTGGCTTGCTTGCAACATAAGTATTACAACATTTTGCTGAAATGTAACTACAGAAGTTTTATTTTAAAGCATAAACTCTGGTTCCATGTTCTATTTCTTGCGTTTTATCACTGTTAAAAATACATTTAAGTGTCAGATTTAAATCCAAAACCATGAAACTGAAATAGTATTATAAATATCTTTATATTTACAATTTAGGAAAACATGTGCAATAGAACCCGAATTTAAATAGAATTTAATTCGCTATAGAAGCTTAATAAATTATGCTTTTCAAACAAAACTATAAATAAGTATATTTTTTTTAATTTGCATTTTTAAACTTTTATTCTCTTCCAGAATTTTAACTTTTTATTTAAATTTACAAATTAAAAGTATGAATTATTTTATTTTTTTGTTATTAAGCAATAGACCATGAGTAAAAATATAAAAATCTTACAACTTTCTAAGCAATAATTTCAAATGATGTTATTTTGAATTTGAATGTTTTTTAAAATACATTGTACTTAAGTTTTTATTTTCAAATATATGGTGGCCAGAATTTGATAAACTTTCAACCTCAATCAAGCAATGAAAAATATGAAATTTAATACTTCTCTATAACAATTACGCATATATAAATACTTGTAAATAAAATTGGAAATTAAATTAAACGTTTAAAAATACTTTGCTTAATAACTAATAACAATCTGTATTAAACACTATTTAGCTAATGGAGTGTTGTCTATAAGAGTAATTTTTTGCCTGTAAGAGTGATTTCTTATAAGAAGCATGAAATTGCCAGCAGTGTCTATACTTAGTCATTCACTTTCTGTATTTATCTAAGCAATTTTATGATTTGTTATAAAAAAGATTTAAATGAATTTTTTATATTTTTGTGGCAACATTTGATATTTTCTCCATACTTTTATTAATAATTACAGATTGATTGTTTCTCTTCAATTTTACATTGGTCTTGTACATGGTTTGGATACGGATTTTGAATGCAGTGGCTTACGTTTTATGATTATATTTGACAATTGCAGAAAAACCACAGTCTAAGTGATCAACACCCCCTATCAAAGCTGGTATATTGTTACTTTAGTACATTTCTTATTTGATTCTGTCATCTACTACGTAAAGACCTCAGAAAAAATTTTTCATTCATAGTGTGGGTAATATTTACGTGGAATACTACCCACGTGAATACTACTCACTATATATGAAAGGAATCCGGAAAAGGAAAAAAGAATTCCAGAGCCGCATGGAGAAACGTAACGTTTGTTCAGTAGTGGCTGGGATCGAACTCGGGACATTTCATTCTATAGACCAGTGTCCTAATACTAAGACACAGGGTAAAGCCTGTATGAATATTTGGAAGTATCTGGGCTATGATTTGAATTCCTTTAAAATATTAAAGCACTATTTGTGTGAAAATGAAACGGGTAAAAAATACAAACACATATATCTTTCCACTTATCATTTCTTTTTGTGTCTCTGTAATTATCATTTAAAAAAATGTTATAAAATTATCGCAAATTAGGCTGTAATAAGATCTATATGCTTAATTAAGAGGATAGCAATATAAAAGCAACAATAAATTGGACCAGACCACTAGTTCAATTTCCATTTTATTAGATAGGATCTTCATAAGGCGCACAAATTTTTCCCACATAACTATATCATTAAGATTCATTAAGTTTAAGTTGTAAATAAGTAATTTCATTAAAACAACCTGGACTTTTATCTAAGTATAAAACATTATTTTTTCATGAATTCAAATGAATATTAAAATACATTAAAAAATCTTCGAAGAAAATGGCAAATTCTTCACATTTTTACTTGTTACTAATATTTACATTTTTGATAGTAATCGAATTTAAAATAAACATGATAATTACATTAAACTCATCGGAATCATAAAAAAAATTTTATTTTTCAACATTTGCTATAAACTAGTCACGATCAGTCCAAATATGAGTTTAGGATTTTTTCGTCAGATTGTCTGGTCGTGGTTAACTTCTATCACATATCGCAGAAAAAACTCGTTTTATCATGGTTTTGAGGAGATACTAATCATCTATTGGTATAAAAAATGCTTATTTTCCCCTAACTACTACTTTTCCTATAATTATCGAATTTAAAATCACATTATCGCTGTTACATCTTCTCAGTCCATTAAGTTGTCATTTGCATCTAATTTATAATTTATGTTTGTCTTTTGCATCGGATCCATAAGTTATTTAAATATATTAGTTCTCAGTTCTTTCATGCATATTGAACAATTTTGCGTAATCTCTATCAATGTTGCAAGCTGCTATCTTATTTGCTTAGCCAGATCGTGTTCAGAATTAATATTGGGGAGCTAACACGAGTTCCACAAAGTGTAACAAAGTATTCATTTTGAAGTAATTTTGTAACTAGTGAGCATGAATTTAAAAAAAATGGAAAATAAGAAGAATTCGTGCTTTTAATATAGAATTAGTGTGAATGATCAATCAAACAGTCAAAATATACCCTTAATGTGCAAGCAAATATCTGCATTTTAAAGACTAATATCTGATATATATAAAATACTTACTTGAAGATGTGTATATTTTTTTCTATGCCGCAAAATAAATTTTTGCCACAAATAATAATTTTCCTTTTCAAAAAGAAACTTATTTCTTATGTTATTTGTGTAAACTAAATTTGTTACTTTTAATTCAAATAATATTTAAGAAAATTTTATTCTTCTTTATTAACCAAACATTGCATGTATTTGTATGTATTTTGATAATTTGTGAATTGTTTTGTGCAAAATATTACCTTCAGCATAAAAATATTTCTGTTTTACAACATATTTTTACAGTATCAAAATTGATTGAAATATATTTTTTAAATTGCAACTAAATTTTAAATGTATCGGATTAATTTTATGTTTCAAAATATTATGAAGCAAAATAATGTTCCGAATTAAATTTCTGGATCCACAACCGATGTTGAAATTGATCCCACGAAATGTAGACTAAAGTCCTGACCATTTAGCACAACTCTGTCATAGATAATTAGGAATTCAGTTTCTTTATGTTATATTCTTTATAAATGTTATATTCTTTAATAAAATATGGTTTAAACCTTAGCACAAAAAGATGAGTTACATATTTAATTTAATAACAAGATTATTTAATGAATTGCGTTTGTTAGCTTATTTATTTAATTATTGTGTTTTCAATTTACTTATTGTGCGTTTAAACATGATAACGAATTGTGTTTGTTAGCTATTTATTTGATTATTGTGTTTTCAATTTACTTATTGCGTTTAAACATGATTGCTCTATTTTCAAAACAAGATTTTCTTAATCAAATAACATTTGTTAAAAATGCATTTGATTAAATTCTTATTCTATTTCAAAACACAATAACAAAACTGTACTTGTTTCTCCTAAAGAAAGACAAAATGTTCTAAATTAAAATGAAACAAAAATCTATGTGCAACATTTTTTTTCAGAACGTTTTCTTATTAAATATAAATGCGTTTCTTCGTGCAAATGTTCTGCCTTGTACAGAATAAAAAATTCCAAGTGTATTGAATTACCAAAGAATTTATAAAAGTAAGAGAATCTCAATTGCAACTTGTGAAATTAAATATTTATTTTGACTTCGAAAATTCCATTTGAATTTATGCCTAAATACTTTCAATGTATACATGGCAAACTAAAAAATAAATGGACATCATACGTGTGCCAATGATAAATATTTATTCAAAGAATAAATAAAAAAAAAAAGGTTAGTCTTAATATCTCTCAATAACAGTTATCTATACAAGCTTTAATAACAGGTATGGAAAGGAAAAACACGGGAAAAGCTAGGAAACACCCCCATTAACCATTTGCGTAATCAGTAACGGGGTATCACGAAAAGTAGCAGTTAAAAGAAGGGCGGATAAAAAGAGAAGTCACCCTCTGGCCAAATTGCGTTCAAAGGCAGAAGACGATGGAAAATTTGAGTGAGAGGGGCTAATAAATAGCGTCGGAGCAGTTATTCAGAGTGCAAATAAATACGGTGTTCTTGTTTCGCATTATCGGTACTCTGTGTAGCGGATAATGAAGGCCGCGGATAACAAGGTGTCGCCTGCCTCACCCTTGATCTCTGCAGAAGGGTTACAAAGGATTGGCGATTTATCGCTGATTCAGTTCAATAAAGATAGAATTAGGCAAATTAAAGTACATTTCTCTGACACAAATCTAAAGTCTTATAAATACTTATTCCATTCATATTTATAGTTCATAAATTCAATACTTCCTTAAAACAATACGTTCTTATGTGTATATTTGTAAAAGTATTTTTTCCTTTAATCGTTATTCTCTTTCAAGAATATTTCAGAACGTTAGAATTTTGTTGATATTTTCGATAACTTTTTATTATAACAATATAAGAAATTTATAGTATATTAATATTTACTGTTAGTAAATATTAATATACTATAAATATTAATATTTACTATTATAAATATTAATAATATACTATAAATATTAATATTTAATATAATTATAAAGGTTTATAAAAACTCATATATAGCAAAACTGAATGTTCATTTGTTGCATCATTCAATTTTATTATAATGAATTTTTACTTAAATTAAAAAAAAATGTTTACTAAATTTCCACACTATATTAAAATTGATTAAAAAAATATCATTTATTCCTTAATAAATGAGTTAAAAATCATGAAAGTTTAACCCATTGTAGCATATGATTTTAAAACAAACGGCACAATATTTTATCTGTAACAGTTATTAACAAATTATGTTTTATCGGTAACTGGTAATGGATTTCTTCTGAGTAACTTTAGTTTGTAAATCAATCGGAAAGATTAATTTGAAACTGAGATGTTAGATATTTTAGGATTCTATTGTATGAATTTTAAGAAAAAGGAGCAAAATATATACTTGAACGGTTATATAAACCACATAGTCGTTTTCGAATATGGTTTAATCTACTACTAAATAGTTATCTGCCTTCTTAATACTTATAGAGAGAAAATGTTTACTTATTTTTTTATCCCTAAAAAAAAACAGGTTGCAAAAAATATTGCATAACATTGTTATCTCACGTACTTTAATTTTATGCATTTAATTCACCAAAAAAATTAATGCACCCTTTAAAAAATTATTGCAAATATCATAGTTTTTTAATTTACCGTTACTTTTATTTCGTAAGTAGATAAAATATTGAAAAATAATTTGTAATGCAAATAACATAGATATTAAAAACTATTTTAAGGATATATGTATATAAGAAATTGAAACATTATTAGAATATAGTCGATTATCAGTATAAGCTAATATTACAATTATTGATATTATACTGCAAATGTTCAAAATGCGTCATTTTTTTCATTACTTATGTTTTGTAAATTTAGTTCATAAGAAATTAAGCATAAGAAATAAATTTTAAAAATTGAGAATAAAAAGTGAAAATTAAAAGTTTATTTCAATTATTGCGATATTATGTTCCTTTAACACTTTGAATTTATAACATAATAATTTATAAGAATTGTTAAACATTAATTTACAGCATGAATTAAAAGTTTAAAGGTTCAAAAAATTTTTCATGAATTGAAATTTTTACTTTATATCTTTGTTAAGAAGATCAGTTTTATCACAGAAAAATCATTCAAATATTTCTTAAGATATAAGTATTGATAAAGTATCTTAATTAAAATAACGTCTTATTTCACATACAGGGAAGTTTGGCGAGAGATGAATTTCGCCAAAGATCAGTGACGTTAACCCTAACACGCCGGGGGCTAAAGGGCGCACAATCTGTCACCAGTCTGCGTTTAGGAGACTTTAATTTCCGCAGCCCCCGACATGTTTGGGGTCCGGAGAGAATACGCTTGAAAAGCAGGACATAGAGGGGAAGGAGCAAACGTCGTCGGAGACGCCCTAGCAATACTACATTGTGATCTGTACACTCCAGTTGTACACACAAGCCCCGGGGCTCTCCAATGCGCCAGCCTTTTATTATATTGGGCGAAGACTCTGCTAGTATTAACTGTCGGTGATATTAGGATCTGTGATCGAGGTGTAAAATAATAATACATGTAGGAAATGAAATTTTTTTCTTTTCATGCCACTTCCGCTATTGAAACCTTTTCCGCTTCCGGGTAGCATTAATTAATGTTTTCCATGCCGTTTCGTATGTTTAATGATATTAAAAAATACAAGAAAAGAAGTTCATGACTTCTTAAAAATTTTTTTTAGAAGTAAAGAGCTT
>JAPDSC010134124.1:70683-82657 GCA_026290005.1 Latrodectus geometricus
ATTTACATTATTTATTATTTTTTAATTAATTTACATTATTTATTATTATCTGATTATTTAACTGTCTTACCTCTCACTAACATAAATTAATAAGAAATTTGAACTTAAATAATGTTATATTAAATTACGTTTCAAATTTAAAATTAATAAATTATTGTATTTCATGTGTCATTATCAAAATAAAAGAATACACAAATTCTACATAGAAAATTCGAACAGAAATTCATGCTTGTGTGTACTTTAAAATTATGACAATACCTTGTCTATAAGCAACACTGTAATTTTGGATCATTGCTCCGTTGAATTTTTAAACTAACAATCAAATAATTATCCAGGTTGGTTCAGCATTTGGAGATCAAAATCATGATTTGGTATCTAGATTCTTTTTCTTGACCAACAGGGATAATTTGATTTCAAACACTAGTTATGGAATAAACTTTTTGTAAATGAAAAAAATACAGTCCAATGACATTCCAAAGGAATTATAGAACTGACTAGTTCAGAATTTGTGATAGAATTTTTAAAATATCTTAAATAAGAGAAAATTAGTCATCATGATAAGTAATAATGGTAATAATAATCTTGTTCACAATGATTGTTTTTTGTATCGATGTAATTTAATTTAGAAGATCTGTTCCTGTATACTTTAAGCCTGCAAAATAAGATCTTATCTTTAAACACTATCGATATTTTCATTCTGGACTATCTGGTTAAGCTAATGAAGCTTAAAAAAATCAACGCAATTTGAGTCTTTAACTCTGTTTAGCATCTTAAACTTATTCTATAGTCCATGACAATTTCTATATTTGATGTTTGATCACATCAGAATGTTTGTGCTCCTTCTTATTTTAATAGAAAAAAAAAATGATTCGAAAATAATTTAAAGCTATTCTTTTATTAAATCATGTAAATTTTTCAGATTTTACATTGATTATTGTACTTCTATACACTTTTGAAAAACTTACTAAGCAGTTAAAAAAATATATTAAATTTTAAAAAGAATCGAAACAAATATTTGTATATTGTGAAAAATTATGAAGCTTATAAAAGTAAGAAATATGTTTATATAACATAACTTATTTAAGCAAATGTTGTGTTCAAGAACCCTTAATATAAAATTTAAGTTTCTTATTTTGGTATAACCCAATTTGAAATGAAAATTATTTTCTGCTTTCAATAAAATTAGAGAAAAAAAATTTTAGTTTGGAAGAATTTTCAAAAAACTTTCAGTTCAAAAAGACATTTTTCATACATAACGAACAGAAGTCCCGGACAAAATAATTTTATAACCTGCGATATCAAACAAAAATGTAGCAAATATTTTTAGCATAGATAATAAAACATAAATATACATTCACAACTTACCAAATTTATTTTTTATTAATTTATTAGTCCTCATAGAAATATTATCAAATTGCTTTCTCTTAATACCAAAATGTATAGTTTTATTTATAATACTATATTATTAATTTACATTGTACTAGCTTTTACGAAAAATGAACTCCATTAATATTACGTCGTTCTTTTAAATAATTTCGCCAAAACCGGCAGAAAAACACCACTCCTAGTAACCCTGAAATATTCATTTTTAAAATCTTCCATTGTTAATTGGGAATGACAGGTCTTAGAATACGTATATATGTGATTTCTTTTCTTTCCTCTTTAGCTCTGAGATTACCAAAGAAATTTCTTATAAGGGCGCTAATGCTTAAGCCTCAGAAATGAAATGACAGACACTACGAGACAAAAACGATCATCGCTCGAGGTATGGATTTAACAGGATTAATAAAATGATAATAAAGCGAAACTATAAAAATAATAAGTAAAAATAAAACGCGGAATTTATCCTAAAATGCGACTTCGCTTTTATTTCCAACTCAAGAATGCAAGCCGGATATTACAGCACGCAATTTCCGATTTAATTCCATGAGGATTTAGAACTGTCAAAAATACAAATTCTTGAAAATGGATTCTTTTCTGTTAAAAGATTACTGCTTTTTATTTTCGACTGTTTCATTTGTTTGTCGTTGATTGGATAATAGATGAGGGGAGGGGGATTATCGCCAATGATAGAAAGCATTCGTTACAACAAAATGATACAAGCATTTAGAGAGTCATCACGTCCATTAATCATTTTCTCGCCATGATCTGGGACGCGTTTTTGCAGTTATCTTCAAAATTTCGCCAATAAATCAATTTTAATAAAGCATTTTTTCGGTATGTTAAATTTTATTGGATTTTTTATAGACTATTGTTCTTTTGGATCGTAAAACAATGTATTGCCGTTTCATAATTTTCCCATTATGTTTTTATTGTTCAAGAATCGATCTTTATCGATGCAAAAATTATTTCACGCAGCTTTCATGCATTTACACCAATATACCAATTTATTTTCAAAACTTGATGCTAGAAAATTCCTCTAAAGTGATATAAATTTCAAAAATGACTTATCAATAGTTTGATGTCTCATGACTTATACTGTAAATTACCATAACTGCGTGATTTTTTCTAAAATGATGTAAACAGAATGTCAAACTAAAATGATAGTATATGTTTCGTCGTTACGGGAGCAAATCGGTATTTGGATTAAAAAAAAAAAAACTATTATTTTTTATTTATTTATTTCATGGAATTTACTTTTAACTAATTCATTTTATGTGAGGGAAAAAAAATTCCTATGCTTTAAAACTATAATGTCAGAATAAATATTCCACATACTTTAATTCTAAAATAATTTAAATAAAAATGGATCCATTAATGGATTTAAACATAGAGACATTAATTAAGTCTATTATGCCTTGGTGGCCAGGTTGATTAGGACATTGTTCTCGAAACCGAAAGATAGTCAACTTGAATCCCTGCTTATCCGAAAATCCGTCATATTCACTAATGACGACTGGGGCTCATAAAATATGCCCTGGTCACAATGTCCTCTATTTTTTAGTTCCAAATTAATACCTCTAGGGTAATAATCTTAAAATATTAATTCTCAAATAAATACCTTAGGAGCCAGGCCTTGGGTCTTATCTGGCTTCCTATCCCTAAATTGGAAGACTCAGAAGGTGCTGCCATCTTTGAGCCAAATTCGTACTTCTATTCTCATGGGGATCTGTTCAAAAACAGAAGATGCTCTTTCTGACTTCATTTTATCCAGTCCTTGACGAAAAGACTTGGTTTCGCCAAGTGTCATAAGTAGCAACAACAAATCTATTTTAATAACATATAATAATAACAAATGTAATATAATAATAATAAATGTAATTACTGATAATAAACATGTTAACTAACATAAACGAAATTAGATACGTGATAAATTTTTAAGAATAAGAGATTTATTAAAATTGTCCTTCAAAACACGTGAATAGTTACAGTAATATTCAAATATAAATGAAAGGGAGAAGCTAGATCTCGTATTCACTCCTCTGTTTCATTTGTACTAACGACGACAAAAGAAATAGTGCAAACGCATTGCATTTTTATTGCTTTCAATTGTAAACAGTAAATCTGAAGGAGAATTTGATTTGTTGCTTACTTATGCACTGGTGTTATTTACTTGATAGATGTCTTTTTATTAAAAACGGTGAGGTATATTTCCATTTAAAAATAAACCATTAACTGCAGAATAGTTTTAAAATATAAGTTACGGAATGCGATCAGGCACAAAGATTAGGATGCCACAAGACACCATTGAGTGAAACTCCAATGGTTTTATCATAATATGTGTATATTCTCTCACTTTAAAAGTGAAATTTCCTATTTTCATTGAGTAGAAGTTCTCTGCAAATGCAGGTAGGGAGTTATAAGAGAATCATTAAATCTCAACAGGATAGATAAGATAACCTTGAGAAGAAAGATAATTAAGTCATGTTGTACTAAATAACCACAAACTAAAATCCAAAATATTTTGATTAAAAATCTTGGAATTGGAACCTTATTCATTTTGTGATGACAAAAACAAATTACTCTTAAATGATAAGAAGTCATTCCTGTTTCTTAATATATATATATTAGGTTGGGGAAAAAGTTATCCATTATTTTTTCGGTAGACGTCTGTAGCGATCACTATCTCGTGAGGTATCTATCAAACAATTTCAAATTTATGCTCATTGGAAAGGTGACATTTGACACTAAAATATTCTCTTGCGGTTTTTTGTTTGATTCATTCAGTTATGAGTACAAGGTTTTAAAAATAGATGACAACAAACAGAAAATTCGATACATTTTAGTTTTTCTTTTATAATGGCGAAAATGCTAACCAGGTGGCTAAAATTGTGAAAGGTGTTTATCGTCCTAATATATGACTGTAACAACCAGTTACGCACAATTTTGATTTCGTCGATTCCGTTTGGGTATTTGGATGCTAAAGATGCACCTCGCATGAATACAACATCGTCGAGAATGTCTATAAAATATCAAAAATTATCAAACTTGACAGCATGTCAGCAGTCGTAGCTTCACACAAGACCTAAAAATCTACATGAAAACTGTTTTAAACCTTTTTACAAAGCGAATCTGAAAGAAGTTACAAAAAGTTCACGTAAAAATAATGGATTTCTTTTTCCCCAACCTAATATATTAAATCATTGATAAACTCGAACCAATGTTATAACTGTGATAATTATTTACAAAATATTACATTAGAGTTTAAACATGAGAATAAAATAATTACTAAACTCATGAAAAGCATTTTAATGTTTCTTTAAAATACTCTATCGATCTTTTAAATTAACAGTTAAGCTTCTGTATAAACCTATGTTTGCCAAATGATGTGTCTTGTGTATCTTTAACGATATAATACATGACAAAAGTCTTATATAAGATCCGATTCTATAAGAGTTTTGGTTTCCCAGCGTCCCTAACGAAGCCCGGAGTGATCTTGTAATCATGATGCTTTTCCAGGATTCCGGTTACTCCAGAGGAAAGGGTTGAAATCCCTGGAGAGGGTTGACACCAGATCTACTGAGGGGAGACGCGTGCTCTGTGATGTAGCCCCGTTGGTCCCTCATTAAAGCACTCCTCCAAAGGAACTCCCTCCTTTCACACCTCATTGGTCGGGCATTACGTCCAATTACTCCGGATAAATGTCTGAATGAGATCTGGAAAGGAGAGTAGCTGGAGTAATTGGAATAGTCTAACATCGTTTTAGATGTTGCAGATTTGATTGCCTCCACACCCCTATCATGCTAGATAAACTTGCTTTCTTGTTTTCTTAGTGCGAACGTTTTATTCTTGGTTAAAGAACATAAATACCATGAAATTTCTCTAAAAATAGTGTGATGAAGATTAGAAAATTGACTGTAAAGATTCTGAGATTAGGGAAAGCTTTATTGTTCTGCAATTCTGAGTATTTCTCTGGGTCATCATCAAATAACAGTTGATTTATAATTTTTAACATGAGCTGTTGATATTTATAGCAATCAGTAGATAGGTAAATAGATATTATTTTAAAAAAATAGATATTTTTACAATATAATGAGCTGTAGATAAATATATTTTTTGTATTACAAAATTTTAAGTGATCATAGTGTATTTATGTATATAAATAAATCCTTATTCTGCATATCTTTGAGGTTGAATTGAGAATGACTACATGGAATGGATTGAAATTTATATCAAGTTGTTTATATCTGCCTAACAAGCAAAGGCCACATTTCATTCTTAAATTAGAACCGTATCCTTCGTAATTAATTTTAACCATAATTAGTATTGATTCAAACTCACTCTGATTTCAAAAATAATAGCATTTGCTTCTTCTCTTTTAAGACTGACATCTCAGCGTAACAGTTGTAGAAGTTGAAGAAAAAATATCTACATTGTAAATTTTCCTTTTCCTACATTCTTTGAGTAATTTTTAAAAATAAACAATAATATTTACTTTTTTTTCCAAAAACAGTAGTTTTTCAAAAAAAAAAAAAGTACTGTTTTTGTTTTCTGGAGTGAAAGCGTTTTCGTCTTTATCAATACTCCACCAACTTAAAGTGCATTGAATGCAGAGAAAAGGAGCCTGAATTTCAATATTTAATGATTTCATAATTAATGATAATTTTTAAACTTTTTGCATTTCATTTGATTTGTTTATAGCTGACCTATACATGAGAACTCACTTTAGGGTGATCAACAGTTTCTTTGAACAAAAAAAAGAGTAGTAATTACTGAAAAATAATAAACATACTTATTATTTTGAATCACAATTTTCCTCTGAAAACTAGATACACGCTTTAATGGATAGAAAACTGTGACATAACATCCAAAGTTCTTTCGCTAGTGTGGCGTGGATGTGGAGAGGAGGGTACCAGCTCAGATGTGACCTCGTCACTTGACTGTAGCTCAAAATTACGAAGTCTTTGGTGATGGGTGAGTATTCCACAATCGTTAACTATAAAGTGCTGTCAGGGGCTAGGTATCACCACTACATATGTATGGATGGAGGGATGGTTGGTTGGATTTTATGGCGCAAGGTCCAAAAAGGAAAAGCTGCACCATATGTATGGATAGAGAACTACGTCTTGCGTAAACTGTTGGTATTGATCCATTGATATATTGCAGTTTTGTAATTCCTAGCCACTAAGATTTCCACTACAAAGGTACTTTTAGCACTACAAAGGGTGGAAGTGATGGTACTTTATATAGTGGGATATTTAGTGTGTGCGCCATCTGGGCCCTGAAAAAGGGTCTTCGTAATTTATAAGCAGGGACCGGGCAGAAGACACCCAAGACTTCTTAGTTAAAACCATGGATATTCTGTTGGGTGGGGATTTGAATCCACTATTTTACGATAACGAAAAAAAAAGAACGCATGCTTTAACCAACCAGGCCCTAACCAAGCAGGTAGTGATATATTGTTGTTTTCTAATGCCTACCCACTAGGATTTCCCTCTTTTAGCACTACAAAGGGTGGAAGTGTTGCTATTTTATATTGGGGGGTATTTAGTGTGTGTGCCATCGTGTCCCTGAAAGAGGATCTTCGTAATTTATAAGCAGGGACCAGGCAGTAGACTCCCAGAGGTATCCCCCCTGACTCCATTAGTTAAAACAATAGATATTCTGTTGGTTGGGGATTTGAATTCACTATCTTACGATAGCGAAAAAGAACAGAACGCATGTCCTAACCAAGCAAGCCCTTACGGTCCTATCCGTTAGTATATATAATATTTGTTAAATGGTATATAATATTTGTTGAATACGTAGAGGAACAATTCAAGGAATATTATTTCTGATTTTGAAACAATGCAATGATTCAATTAAGGATAATCCTGCTTTATAAAAAATGCAGTTAATTGAATTATTTCCCTAACCAGCCAAGATATTAGGAAAAGTAATAAGAATAAAATATTAAAATCTCTAAAAATGAAGTACAAAAATTTAATCCATGTAATACAATTCATAGAATAATGTCTGAGTAAGTTAGCTTTTATTCCATATGCTTATTTTTTGAAAATTAATATGAGGCAAAAATATTGGCTTTTCGAACAGAATTGCAGCATGTTCATTCGATAAAAAAATTTCAGCTTAAATTTTCACAGTGAGGGGCAGGAAAAAAATATATATTTCTGTAATCTTCTAACTCCGACATTTCAGCTTCCTACTCTTGTTGCCAAGGAAAAGTGGAAGAAGAACAATATGTGTGTGAAATCCTATTTCTATCAGCATCTCCAGGGGTTGAATTTGCATTTCTGAAGGGGGCTTTCAGAAATATGACACGTTAGTCATATTCGGCGTACACTACTCTAACGCAAATTTTCTCTCGTTTTCCTGACAGGGGCCGTTCTCGTTTCAGACAGTTTTATCTTGTTCAGCCAGCAGAGAAATATGGTTAAGGGCCTGGAACCACAGTTGGAAACACTGTCTTTTGAAAAGAAATTCTTTCGCCAATCATTTTTGGGATTAAGGGTTCTTGTATCCATCTCGTCGTTCTGACAATTTTATGCACCCGAAAAAATTAACTACAACTCGCTATATTTCTACAGTTGAATTTTTACCAATTAGACTTTTTTATGAAATATTTTACTTATATAACATTCATGATATTTTGCTTTAAAGTACATTAATTATTCTATTTATATGATGATTGTATTTGAATAACACAAGTTTAGTTTATTATGCTTTACGAGAGGAAAAAAACGAATCCCAAATTATTGAATGCTAATTATTTATCTAATTATTTCAATTGGTATTCACAGTCTACGAAATTCTACCAAATATTTTGGAATAATCAGCAAACAAGAAAAACAACGGCAGTTTGAAAATTTTAATTACTTTTTACCAAATTCAATGGCAATTTTATTTGTCCATGATGACTTGTGTTTGGCATAAGCTTCTTAATTTTATTGTAAAAGCAACCACTTGATTGACATAAATAATCAAAATTTAATTAATAGGAAAAAGAAACACGTAGTATATGTACAGACAAAAAAAAACACGATATTAGGTTACGATGATAAATAATGTGAATTTATTAAAAATGTGAGACGATGTTGCTTAGAGTATGTTAAAGCACAGATAGCACATGAAGATAACACTAAAATAATATGTGAAATAACAATTTTTATCCTTTTTTTTAAATAAAAAGTTAGGTGAAAATTTAAAAATCAGAATAAAAAAAGGGCGTTCAGTTATATAATTAATTTGCAATTGTAAAAATTGAAATAAATCAACTAAATTTTTATAGACTTTATATATTTCTTTTAATTATTTAAAGTAACAACAAATCCCCTTTATAAAAGTCTAATATGTGTATTCAATCTTTCAGGTAAATTTATAAATAAATTTCAAACTTGTGTTTTAAATCTTAATCTCCAATAGGAGTAGTCATACCTGCTTGTTGATTTTAAGGTTGTTATTAAATTGATTTTTCTATCTCTTATTACTATTTTTGAAATAAACCAAACCTATTAAAATATGTAATATATGAAAAATATGTACGCAGTCCGAATTCAAGAAATTCAAAAGCTTTAAATATCTTCTTTATTTCATGTTAATCGCTTTCTGACGGATCAAGCTTAATCTGAATTAAATTGTTTACTGAATTTGCATTAATAAATATAATATCTTTTTTGCTTGTATAATTAATTATGTACAGAAACATTTGAACTTTCAAATTTTTTATCATACAGCAGAATAGTTTTTATTTTTAATTCGTTCCTTTTATTTTATATATACATGTGTTTGAGTGTATTCTTAAAATATATTTTCATAAAATAATATATATAAATATATATCTTGTTATATGTATACCTGATATATTACGAATATCATCGATTATGGGAAATTTATCGTATACACACACATAAAAGGGGAACAATGAGGTAAAAAAAGGAATAAATTTTATCATAAGGAAGGAAAATACAATAAATATATTTCTATCAAAATCCACAAAACGTTACAAAAAAGGGGAATTCTGCCTCATTAACTTTAATTATACAGCGAAGGTAAGAAGAAACTCATCCGCTTCTGAAGATAAAAAAATACATATGACGTGGAATAAGATAAAATATATTTATATTGATATACTTCTTCCTCTACCTAGCGGAACTCGTTCGTAATAGGTCGGTAAGGCAGTGGTCGCCGGTACCGCTTCAATTTCACAAAAGAAAGGTGGTGCAACTGGATCCGACGCGGCGAAATATGAACCGGTGATTGTCACAGATACTTGGTGCTGAGACCACACGCACAGTAACTGTTCTTTCCAGAAACTTTTGATGGATGACACAAGAAAATATTTTGACTGAAGCGAAATCTGTTCTCCTAAACAGTGACTTGGTGGGAATATTTTGCTTTCTATGAAAAAAATTCTTTCAATGGAAAATCCAAGGCCTGTCAGGGCTTTGAGCAAAAGATCTATCTAATAATTTTCAGAAGCTAAATATTCATATTTTCATAAATATAAATCAATTAATCACGTCTTCTGCATCAATCATCATTCGTTTTTCAGATGGTGACAATGTAGGATTGAATAGTTATTTATGGGTATTATTATCTACTTAGTAATGGTTAACGCACAACGCAAATTGTTTAAAAAGGCTTCGAATAGTTCCACTTAGTTGCACGTATTGCCAAACTATTTTTAAGAAAAATATCTCTTTTTTAAAAAAAATAAATAAATAAAAGTAAATTTCGTGGTATTCAACTGTTAAGAAGCTTTACTTATCATTTCAAAGTTTAGATCCTAACAAATTTCCCAATTAAGATCAAACTTTGACGAAACTAATTTATTTATCTATATCCAGTTACGATTAAACTATTAAGATCATCTTTGAATGAAGGATCGTAAATTTGATGACGTCACTATTGACCATTGAACTCTTCTGATGACTGTAGACCTGTCGTAATGCTTAGATTTTGGAATTTCTTCTCTAACAAACTCCTAGTTTCTATATATACTATACTCTAAACATTTAATGATAATCTATTGAGCTTAAAAATCAATATAAGACACTGCTATAAGAGTTTTATAACACTTTTTGTGTAACAAATAGTAATTCAAGAACAGTGTTTGAATACAAAAATAGCACTTTAAGAATGGTACTGATGTATACCAAATATGAACCGAAATTATAACTATTCTAGACAGAGTAGTTTTACTTTTTTTATTTCTAATGGCGGGCACTCTTGAGCAAGTGAGTATATTAGCTCAAGGCCGGAAACTGCTACTCATTTTATCGTTACCCGTGAACCTATCTAAAATCGTATATATATAAACGTGTGAACCAAGTAACGGAGCTACGAGTAGCATCGCCTACGCCACACCACCAAAAACCCGTTTATAGGACGGGCCACTTTCATCCATCATCTGAGGAAAGGACAAGAAGTACAAAGAGAGAGATTAAGAGAAAGTACATCCATGCCCGACCCTTGATTCGAACCCAGGTCCTCCCGATCCGTAGTCAGTTATGCTAAACACTAGACAGGTCGAGTGGCGAATAGTTTTACTTCGCTAGATTATATACAACATTCATTTTCTTGTTCAGTTTTCAGATTTCAGTCAATATTAATGCTAATTTCACATAAAATTACTATCGATTACATCAACAATTACTATTAGTACTTTTATCTAAATATCTACATCAATGTCTAGCTCACAGTCTTAATAGCTGCCTTCTTAGAATTGGCACAGCAGCAAAAAGACTGATGAGTGCAGAATTAAATTCCTGACTCTTTTTTCATACTACGGTGGAAAAATTTCCCTTCCATGATCTTCTAATGCTGCTTTTTCTATGTATTAAGTAATTTCATTCATTTTCGAATATTCATCTACAGAATTAGACCATAATCTGTAAGTTTGTAATAAAAAATTTGGAGAGTTAAAAATATCAAATATTTTTTGTATATGTTATTTTTTGTTTTATTCTTTAAATAAAAAATTTGTCTAAAAGTTGTGAAAAAATTAAAGAGTTTCAAAGGTAACATTTTCTCACAGTGTCATTCATACAATCAACATCTTTCACTAAATGAAATGCTCTAGTCTAAGAATTATTATAATAGGGAGACATCCAGTTCCTTCAGATAAAAAAATTTGATAAACAAGTTCTTCCATCACTTGCTGTATTGCATTTATATTCCCTGAAAATACATTTGGCGCAGCTTGTCCTTTTTGGACCTTGCGCCATAAAACCTAACCAACCAACCTGAAAATATATTTCATACCACATAAACTAAGTGCAGATTTAACTACATAACTTTGACTGTTTTACGCAAAAAATATAGACACCTTTAGCTAAAAAGGAAGTCTTTTTGATTAAGATAAATATAAATATGATTGTTTAAGGAAAATTTTATTACGTGTTCGACAATGAGATTAAATATTTATTTAATAAGGACTCTCTTTTTTTTTTTTTTTTTTTTTTTTTTTTAGGAAATATTAAATACAGTTCAAATGAAAAATTATTTAAAAATATCAAATCTACTTTTTATTATTTTTTAATCATTTAAAAAATCAAGAGAAAAAAATAGAAATGATATTAATTATGTATGTTTA
>JAPDSC010134124.1:102520-136742 GCA_026290005.1 Latrodectus geometricus
GTTTAAAAATTAAAAAAAAAATCTTCGATTTTGTCTTTGTTTGCGCAAGTTTTTTTGATTAGCAAAATTATATTATTAGCTGTTGTCGAAATTAAGAGTTTCGTTGAAAGGAATTAGGCTTCCACACCAATTATTTTAGGTTGACTCTGAGGTTATTTAGTAGCTGAGTAATTATGTTTACAATAATCACCATATAGCTTAAGACCATCTCCAAATTGTAAGCGATTTAGTCAATCTTCAAAAAAATGTATACTTTATTCATGCACACAACTTTTATCTTTTCGGCCATTTAAATTCCCAAAATAAAAATGAAAGCAAATTTACAAAGTATTTTGATTCCTTCAAACATTTTTTGAAAAACCGGTGTGCATCTCGAATAAATACAATGCCCTAATTTAATTCATGAAAAATTTCTTGCTGGGAAACATTAATACATTTGTTGAGTAGAGTGAAACGTAATATTTATATTTTCTTGAAATAAGAGTTTAGTTGTAAATTTCTTAAGTTAAAATATTCAATACTTTAATAGACTTCAATAAAACATTACAAATATTTGTTCATCCAACCATTTGTGTGTAATGCTGAATCTTGAATTCTAGTTTCTTTCTTAATTTAATGGAATGGATTATTGAAGTATACCCAACATTACAAACGAATAAATAAATTATTTATTTCAAATTAGAAGATTATTTCAATTTAATTTTTTTATCATGAAAAAAAAACGTAAAGAAATGTCTTCATTCATTCCAGAAATATTTAATGATGATATTTGGAACATTCAACAAACAATGATTATTAATGTTTAAAATAGTTATAATACCACATAATAGATAGCCTGACAGCCGGAAACGGCTTGTAAAGGATTTATATATCCAATCCTAATTTGTCAGGAAATTTTTTTTACATATAATAGATCTGCGCGTCGATTGAGGAAAACATCCTGAAAATTCAGAAGCTAGAATCCAAACAAAAACGTTACACACAATTCTCGTTGTTTAATAGTACCTGGAAGTGAAACTAAAACCTTTCATTCTGAGAGTTAGTGAACTACTAGTCAACCACGCGAAATTCTTTTTCTATAATTATTATCAACAAAATATTTAGCTATTATTAGTACTTTATCATGTTTGCAGCTGCTATTTCAGTTGACATGAAATTGTTTAAAACAGCTTCGTAAATTGGAATGATGGTTAACTAAAGAAGTCGACACCTGACCGGCATTCTCCATTTCATACCATATCAAAGGAAAAAAGTTGGTTTAACGGATATTTTTCTGAACTTTTACAAAATTATGATCAAGTTAAGTCGATTCTTTTACTATTGAGATTTTTCATCATCGAAATAAATTTTTGGATTCTAGATCTAGATTCTAATGCACATATTCTATAGTAAGTATACACAAGTATTAAAAATACAACCCTTTCTAAAATTGCTGATTCAAAATCATTGACTTATTATTTGTTCTCCACAAGAGAAAGGGTTCTTTTAGACAAGGAAAATTTTTGAAAATTGTCTTAAGGATCTCACAAAATTCCTAAGACCCTATTAATTTTTTGTGCCCTTCAACAGCCTTATTTTAAAAATATAGAATAACTCTTGATCAGAAAAGACTTTAAAAAAAACTTTTTATATGGTGGCGGTT
The DNA here is from genome assembly GCA_026290005.1 of Latrodectus geometricus. Lineage (NCBI taxonomy): Eukaryota > Metazoa > Arthropoda > Arachnida > Araneae > Theridiidae > Latrodectus > Latrodectus geometricus. Next base: position 104,163 of record JAPDSC010134124.1, read on the forward strand.
TTCGAGCTATCCGAGCAACCCTTTTGAAAGGTCGCCAAAAAATCTCCTTTTAAATGTTTAATGGCGATAAGATGTGACGACTTTTCCACCCTTTAATGGATCCTTCGAGCTGAAAAGGTTTCGGAAGATGCTTTTAACTTTTCACGATTCATTTAAATCACTTTCCCTATAAGACGACGGATCGGATTCTTGGATTCTGTTAAAGATCTTTGAAGGAAAGACGTCCCCCGTGCAACTCCATCAAACTTTACCCTTTATTTTTAGCGGTTGCGCCAAAAAAAGTTGAGCACACTATACCAATTTTTCAAATACAACTGCCGCCAACAAAAGTTCATGCCTTTCAAGTTAAGTGATTGAAAAGAATTGTAGCATACAAAGTACTTTAAGCAAATGAATTGTAGCAATTCCGACTGAACTTGTTTCCGCATTTATTTGTTTCCACTTTTCGTAAGTTTTAAATCTCCCCAAATGCATGATGGTTGAACAAACATGCTTTATATATAATTTGCTTTGAATGTGCTTAAGCATTTGTTAGAATTGTGCACTTTGTTATTGAAGGCGAGAACGAGTTTTATTGTTATGACTAAAAGAGAAAATAATGATATATTTTTAGAAACAATCTTGTGAGTACATCCAACGTAGCGCACCAAAAGCTCAAACTGAAGGCATGATTATAAAAATTTCAGGATATTTTTATGTTACGCATTTCACAAACAATATTTTATTCTGCTTCTTTCCCATAAGAGATGTTAACATTAAGCTGTAAACTTTTATTTTGTATTTATGTAGATAAATCACAAAAATTTTAGTGCTATACTGTAGATTTTTAATAATGGTTTGATTGTTGCGCTATCGTTACTTTTTGCACGCAAAGGTTAATTCGATTCAAACTTTTAAAACATTGAAACAACGACCTATATAACATAAGCCAGTCGCTTTTAGTTAACGCAATAAAACTTCGGTTAAATTGGGATTCGAACTCACAACTTCCGGATCAACCTTAACGATTGAACAACCCTTAATCAACTAAACCACCCTTAATCAACTAAACCACTGAATCCTTACGCGTAGTCTAGCAGTAGAATAATGCTCTTCAAAACAAAATGTTGCGGATTCCACCTAAGTCACAGTTGAACAACAAAATGGATAATGGACTTCTGCATGTACGTCTAGTAGGGTGAATGCTTGGGAGTTTTCCAGGTTTTAGCCTTGTAATACAATAAATAAACATTAGCAAAATCTATCCCTATCTCATTTTTCAGATTTTCAATTCCACAATAAAAGAATTTAAATTAAAATGTACCGCATTCTCCATCGCGTCTCCACTATTGCCTCCAAAATTGGCAACAATTTATTAAGCAGTAATTGTAAGATACAGGTTTACAAAATTCTACATTATGATTACTAGACAATTACAAGAATAAAATGACTCAGTATTTTATTTTTCAAATGCAATATTATTTTGGATTTTTTAAAAAATGGAAATATTTTTAAAAATTATCATGCATAAATTTTAAAAGCCCATTATAATTACAATTTTATAATACAATCAAAAATTATAATACAATACCTTTAATTATTCAGCATGAATTTTTCAGTTGTTAATTAGCATTCCGAATTTTTAATGAGAAATTTTTCCATTTTTTTCCTTTTCTCTCTTTTTTCAGTGAAGTGCAAGCATCACAGAAAAAGTTTTACATTTAAGTTTGATTTTTTACAAAAAAAAAGTGTTTAAAATACTCAATGCTATGCTTCTTAATATTACTAAAATGCTTCTATTGGCTTTGTTCACAGACAAAGTATGTACTGGGAAAAAGTGTCTATATTTCTTTTATTGAATTATATTGATAAAATAAAAGTCATGGGGGAAATGCATTTTTAAGCTGAATTGCATTAGGTTCATTAGATTACTTAATTTGAATTTCCAATCAAATATGCTAAAGTGCAGTTATTCTTGATCTGATATATATTTTTACAATCTTTTATTAAATTTTTTTCATGAATATTAAAAGGCAATAAAAAATATATTTGATAGTCGCGATTTAATTTTACTTAACTTAATGTTGTAGAGAGAAAATATTAAATACATGAATTTTGAGAAATTTACTTGCAATAACTCATAATATACCTAGAATAATAATAATAAATAATGTTTTGTATAAGCAATTATATAAATATTTCGAAAAAATTAATAGTTGAAACTTCTATATTTTTATTTTATTTTTCTTTGAAAAAAAAGTAATATTTGGATGATTTAAATTAAAGGATGTAAATTGTCTTATCTTTTCAATCATCAATTCATTATTCAAATTCGTGGCAGAATTTCATTCATTTCTTTAATAGTGCTAGATTGATGAGTAAAAATTCATTTTTAATTAAATGCTATTGTTTGATATACATATGCTAAAGTGAGTACCGAGAGCTTATAGCAATTTCTTTCTTAAAACACGGGAATATGATAACCTTTTTGTCAAGGTCCTTCTGGAAAGCACTACTCGTAAAACACCGCAAATTATGTTAACACAGATTTGCAATGATAGACTCCTCATAATATTTATTTATATAATTAAATAAAAAAAATTATTGAAGTTAAAAACTTGCAAATTTTAGGCTATTATTTTAAAAGAAATGAAATTATGTATAGGATATTCAATATCATTGATTAACGGAAAACAGATTTTCGCATTTCATTGTTATTACCCAAATCGTAATAGGTACTAAAATAATCTCTAATCCTTGATGGGAGAAATTGCAGACTGTCAAAAATAGTAAAAAAGTCAATAATCAAACATTTTTAAAAATAATAAAAAATATATTTTCAGCCTGTTAAAAAAAGAATAATTAGCAAGCCAATTCAAAATTTAAATTAACTATTTAAATAACTCTAGGTATTCACTAAATTTCAATTTTAGTACTAAAAAAATAGAATTTTTAATATTTTTATTATTTATTTGAGAAATTGTGATTTTTATTTATTTCGCTACCTTTCTAGGAAGAATACCAAAAAGTAGTTGGTTATAATGCGTTGTTCTTAAACTATAAACAAAACAGAATATTCAGAAAAATTCAAAATGCAGAAGCAACCGAAAACCGATGATTATTCTCCAAAAGCAGCAACCCCCCTCCAGCAGACATCTCGAGAAGAGCACGAAGCGTTGACAACCTGCTGGCTTGTTCTTCTCCAGTGTTGATAATGATGAGTTGGGGGTACCCAGGCCACATAATAGCCGCCTGAATGACATGTTGGCACGTCGCCCCATTAGGGGCCCCTCCCATTCCACTGACTGCCCTCCCCCCTTACCATTTGTCAGCTCCCCATCCAGTTGTGACAACCTTCCTTTTATTGTTGAAGCATACTCTTGTGGTCAACATCGAATACTAAAGGGGAGGAAGGGGGAAGCAAAGGTACACACCACGGCCTCTCTCCCCCCCTCACTTACCTGTCAGCTGACAATCCTCCCTGAGATGCTTTTGTCAGAATATTTTCTCTCCACAGTCTTTGTTTACAAGTCTGGGCGAGAGTGCTTCTGACTCCTGTGACAGGTATGGGGATGCTTAAATAGCAATCCTGTCCCTCCAAGAAAACAGTCTGTGTGACAACCTTTGCATAAACTCTTTCTTTCTTTCCCGCAACTCCCCCCCCCTCCTCGTTTAGGCGTTATTATTCCAACTTTTTTTCGGTGTTTGATGTGAAGGGTTCCTTATGTAGTTCGACGTAATTGCATTACTCTCCGTATTTTTCACTGTGAAGACGGTGTCTGGAGATTCATTGTGCTGTTAGCTTGAGGAGAGAAAATTAGCAGAAGATAACACTATAAAAATACAGTTACCAAAAGTCAACTTTTTTTTTTAAATAGCCGACTTCATTCATAGTTTATTAGTTTCATTTGAAGCTGAAAGGATGGCAATGAAACAGTTATATTTATTTATTTATGTCCTGAATTTGGAACAATTGACAACCGCGGAGATTGTCCTGATGAAACAGGAGATAAATCCAGACACATAAACTCCTTATATTTGAGTTTAATCAAATGTTGAAGATAAATATCAACTACAACTAAGAAGTTTTAAGCACAATAACTAATTAAAGTTCACAAACCTTATCAATACAAATACTTATGAATAAAATCAGGATAATTAGAAATTTATGTTTTCAAAATTTCAATAATCCTAACTGTACCCGGTAAATAATTGATAACATGTATTTCATAAAATGACAAAAATTTTCTATAAAATACCCTTTATTGGTGACTTACTTTTCGTAATTAAAATATTCCAGAAATTTTAACAAATATAAAAAAATAGTTATAACATTTTTACTTTTCTGATAAATATGTAATCAATCAATTATTTAAACAACTGAATTCCAGACTTTTCTATTATTCTCTCATTTTAGATGCTGTTGTCTTTATATTTACTTTGATAGTTAGCTTTCTTTGATAGATAGATATATTTCACTTTGGTAAATCGATTCTGTATCTTATGAGAGAATTTATCTTTGTGAATTTACAATACATTTAAAACTTAAAGACAGTGGAACTTTATGACTATATAGTGTTCTCTATTAAACTTATCATAAACTATAAAGACAGATTATGTTTTAATCTTCAGTGAAACGAAATTAAATCTTCGAAATAGTGAATAACTGAATAAAAGTTTATTTTTATTCAATTTGAATCATAAATAGCATCATATAAATTTTAACGCTTTTTAAAATTTGGAACTAACAGTGAATACCATTTATTACAATTCTAAATATATAAATGAAAATTAAACAAAATTAATTTGAGTTAAAACTAAGTTTCATATAATATATTTAATCATGAGATCAAATTTTATAAAATAATTTTTTAGACAATTTAAGTATTATCTGTACAATAACTCATGCAACAATTCATACAACTTTAACAAAACTAATTTTAATAATCATCAACAATTATGAGTTTAATCTGTTAAACCTAAATTCATAGCTGTTAATATTAAAAATAAAATATTTATGAGAGAGACATTGATTCATTAAAACATTCATATTTTTTAAAGGATTATGCCAAAGAAGGCTATGATTGTTATATATACGTATTCTTATGATTTATTTCACAGAAATAAAATAGTATTCCTTGTATATTATCAAACGTAAAAATATGTTTAGGAATGTGTCTAAGTTTTAATGAAAATATGCAGGAATTATAAAAGCTAAGATTTTTTAAGCATATTGTTTGTGATTTGCTGTAATACAATATTTTATTAGTGAAATATTTTCAGAATTCTCAGGTTTTTGTGGATGTATAGATAAATCTACAAAAAGCTGGGAATTCTGAAGTTTAATTTTTCTGAGATTTTTAACTATTGGATTATAAATTGGTATTTTTTTCATATTGAATATCAGATCATGTAATCAAAAATATATCGATAATGTTCCTTAAATATTAAAAAAAAAAATCTGAATTTTTTGTTATTCTGTTATTGGTATTCTTCTAAATTGGCATCAAGCAATATTTTCAGGATTTATTATCTATTATAAATTATTGTAATTAATAAGAAAATATAAATCATTTTTAATATTTTCAAAAAAATGACTTGCTTTATAGTGTATTATTATGATTCAAGCCATATTTCTGAATGTACATTCATGTATTATGTACCATGTATATATTGAATGATTATTCATCTATTATTGAATGAATCAAATAGCTCTTAATATAATTCGATTGTTTTATGCATTAGAACTCTTTATTAAAATTCTTTTACTTTACTTTTGTAAAGTTTTGATTTTATACAAATGTATTGCTTTATTTTCTTTAAGCAAATGGATTGCTTTATTTTATTAAGAGTACTCCGAAGTCTGTAAAGTTCGTGAAATAAAGAACTTTCTCAGGATTATTTAAAATCTAATTAAAAAATCTAGGATTTTTTTCCCTTCTGAATTAAATTGAAATAAAATACTCATGAAATCCATTTAAACAAATAATTAGCAAATTGTATATATTAGGTTGGGGAAAAAGAAATCCATTATTTTTACGTGAGCTTTATGTAACTTCTTTTGGATTCACTTTGAAAAAAGGTTTAAAACAGCTTTCATGTAGATTTTTAGGTCTTGCGCGAAGCTACGACTGCTGACATGCTGTCAAGTTTTATAATTTTTGATATTTTATAGACATTCTCGACGATGTTGTATCCATGCGAGGTGCATCTTTAGCATCCAAATACCCAAACGGAATCGACGAAACCAAAATTGTGCGTAACTTGTTGTTACAGTCATAAATAGGACGATAAACACCTTTCACAATTTTAGCCACCTGGTTAGCATTTTCGCCATTATAAAAGAAAAACTAAAATGAATCGAATTTTCTGTTTGTTGTCTTCTATTTTTAAAACCTTGTACTCATGACTGAATTAATCAAACAAAAAACCGCAAGAGAATATTTTAGTGTCAAATGTCACCTTTCCAATGAGCATAAATTTGAAATTGTTTGATAGATACCTCACGAGATAGCGATCACTACAGACGTCTTCCGAAAAAATAATGGATAACTTTTTCCCCAACCTAATATAATTTGTAGGGAATTTTTTTCCATTACAACACAATTTTGACAATTTTAAGATTTGGGTGCAAATTAATCAAAATTAGCTATAAAAAAAAGTAGATTTCTATTTACAGTTCCACTTGCCCCTATGACAAAATGCAAAATTTCCTCATTTTTTACCACAATCAGTGGCAGACTTCTATTCAGTTTTCTCTTTCATCTTTCTTGGCTTCATTCCGGCCTCTCGTCGTGGCAGATGTACCATGGATGGTGGGGATGTCCCGTGTGAAAAAGGGGGACATAATCGTGGTGCAAACTGTTATTGGAGAAGAAGGATACCCAATGGGGTGATAGACACCGGATGAAAGGAGCCGATACACCCCCTATGCGGGTCCCATACCAAATTGGAGGCTCTATTGGCTGGAAACATCGGTGCCGCTAAATCGATTCCATTGTACCTTCAGAGGGTGACTTCGTCCTCTCTTCCCCCCTCCAAGCCATCTCTTTGTCTCTCCTCCATGAAAGAATTTTTTTCCCTTTCTTGATCACCCTGGATACTCTATTTCCGCTCTTTTGGGCTGCGATGAACTGGGATAAGTAATATTCACCAAAGTATAAATAGACTATAAAGGAAGATTTTTTAACCTTACAAAAATGTTCATAAGTTTTTGTGTTTATTTCATGCACAAAGGCGAGAAAATATTTCACGTTATCTACTTTTGTATGCAGGAAAATTCAGTGAAAACGTTTATTATGTTTTTCTTTCCCTTAAAAATCCATAGATACGGGATTTTTTTTTTATTTTCACAGAGTTCAAAATTTCCTGTTTTGAACTTTCTAAGGAAACTTGAAATCTTTGATTCGTAAATAATTTCAGTCATTTCTATAAAAGTTAGAATACATTCAAATGTTCTCATATTCTAAATTGTGAAAACTTTAGACCAATAAAAAACTTTCAGTTTAAATTATTATTTACATTCTTCTTTCAATCAGTATTTTTACGTTTGATTAAAATGTTTATAGCAATTTGAATTTTTAAATTGTCTGATATTTTTAACAATAAATTGAATAAATGTAATTTCTTCTTCTTGAAGCAAAAAAAAATTTTAAATTTCATGTTAGATTCGTAGTTTACATGAAGGAACTTATATACTTTCTACACGCTCAAATAAATACCTATCTTACTTCTCTACCAAAATAATTAATCACTTTTTAAGCAATTGAGTATAACTTATGAATAACATAAATGTTGTGATTTAGAACATAAAAACATGTGGAATAAACGAGGGTCGATTAAAGAGTTTTCTTTCTTGAAAATAGCTTCAATCATATAAAATATAAACGAAAGAATTGTGCATATTGCCACAGAATTATTATCATAATATTTATTACTAAAATATTTTATAAATAATATGTTAAAGTAACTTTCAATTTTATTGATACGAGATTCTCTTTTCTAACGGAATAAAAAAAATAATTTTTTAAAGTGAGAACTTTACTGGGGGGCTTTATGAGACTTCAGTTAATGTTTCATTTTTATATTTCACTCTAATTTTGCAATGTATTCAGTCTTATGTTTTAAAACAAAACATAAAATATTAATAATAAATTGAAGTTTCAAAGTACAGATTAAAATTGAAAAACATATTTAGAATTACTTTAAATAAAATATTCGATGAAAATTGGAATGCTGCCATATTTTTTCACTTTATGCATCAAATGATCATAATATCTAGTTCTGCGTGTGAAATCTTTTTCCTTATATGGAGATATTCCTTCTTTTCTTTCCTTTTACAGCACGAGGTAAAGTATCAAAGGCAATGCCAGTTGAAACATAATGATATGCTATTTCATCAATTGACAGCACTTGTTGAACACTGATAAAGCCTTTGCATGACTCTATCTATTTACAAAGACAACTCGCTTTAGTTAATGACAGTATCTTCAGAAAAATTTCCTTTTCATACAAATCAAAAATCACTTTTTAAGTAACCCTACACAGGTTTCTAAAGTGATTAACGAACCAGAAATTTGTTATACAACGAGTTTGTGATATCAGTTGTAATCATGATTATTTTTTATTTATTTATTTTATTGATGACAGTAATTATCCTTGATAAACTCTACCAAAGATTTTATTTTTCATGTAACACATATTTTACAAAAGTTGAGCATGTAATTTTTAATATTAAGTTCAGAATTTGAGCCATTTAATAATTTTGCTTTATTACTTTAGAAATACATTCATATTTTTGGGATGTGTTTCAGTGGTGAAATTTATTAATCATTAGTATAATTTTAATATTGATCTATATAGCTGTTTCATTTTGCAAATTTTACATCATTGATTTGTTCAGATAATCGTCTATTGATTTATTTAACTTAGTTTTCAAGTCATATTATCTATTTCACTCGAAATAATTATTGTAATAGAGGGTAATGTAATTTTTGTTTTGGCAAGTACTAGCCAAATCTTGCGTGTTTACCAAGTCACATTGGAAAGGAAATCTGTATGCTTCAACCACATACATATGATATCACACTTTATAGTCATATACTTCATTTTCGCAATCAACATTGATCATAAATAAGATGAATTACTGCAGAAATGTTACAGCATTTTATAAGAAAATACATCAGGGTAGTTTAAATAGATCCCTGCCCGATGCAAAGCCGATGTAGCAATGTTTATGATGCTGAAAATTCCCAAAAGCATTTCCCTTTCCTTATTGCATTGAACTTCTTCATAATGTAGCTTAAAAGCATTAAAATGTCAGACTTCACTGTTTCAGCTCCAATTGACTGGAGAGCAAAGGAAATTCTGGTTAAGGCAAGAAAGTATGCATATTAGAGTAACTCATTAATAGTCATGTAACTGAGTAGCTAAATTGAGTAACTCATTAATATGATTTGTACGGGAAACTGTTTCCCATAATGTACTATCTATGTACATTTGATTGTTCTAACTATCCATGTCACTATCTGAAGTACATTTAATTATTCTATATAATAACAGTAATAACTCAATCACTATATTTTATACTTGAAGTTTATTTAAAAAAGTCTTGGATTCCAGTTAGCAAACAGTTAAGGATCATGTAAAATTCTGGGTATATATAATATTATAATCGTGGTTAGTGTCGCCCAACCTGTCTAGTGGCTAGCGTACCTGACTACAGATGAGTGGGACCTGGGTTCGAATCCTGGCTCGGGCATGGATGTACTTTCTCTCTCTTTCTTTCTTGTCTTCGTCCTTTCTCTGTGTGTGAATGGTTGCCTACCCTATAAGCGGGTACCTATGGCATGTGTGTACCGAGGAAGTCGGACTCCACACCAAATATGGTTCAGTTGGAAAAGTGGAGCAGCGCACCCCATATTGCCGGCCTGGCTGGCACACGACAACAACAACAATCGTGGTTAGTGTTCCTGCTTCCTCGGCTGTTGGTTCAGGTTCGAATCAAGGTTCAGGCATGGTTTTCTTTCTCTGAGTTTTGTTTGTTCTCTTTGTTTGTTCACCTGAGATGATGTATGAATGTATGCATATAATGGCCCGCCCTATAAACGGGTTTGTGGTGGTGTGACGTGGGTAATGCTACTCGCCTCAGTGACTTGGTTCACAAGTAACGCTAAATGAGTAGCAATTTCTGGCCTTGTTGTGGCGAAAGGTCAAATCACCCAGTTCCCGCCATTGGAAAAAAAATAATATAATAGGCAGGTGGTGCTATTTTCAAGTATTGGTCATGTAATAATTTATTTAACTACTGGATTTTTACAGTAATCAATATTTGATTTATGATGGAAATTTTTATACATTTCATGATAGTAAGATGAATTATATGAATTTTAAAGAAATATTTGTAAAAAAACTAAACTTTTTCTTTGCAAATATTTCCTTAAATTAATTTATTCAAGAACTAGAGAGACAGCCCTGGAGCCGAATTGAAATTTACTTTAGCTACGAATTTATCAAATACTGAATTCTAAAATACTTTCATCTCCGTTCTAATGCACTTCTAAACAGGAGCCTAATGTGATAACTCATTCAGTGATGTAGGTTATACTTTTTCAAAAATCGAAAAAAAATTAGTAAATATGATTATATATATTTTAATTACGCTATGGGAACTTAGAAAGGAGAGCAATTAATGTCATATGGGTTTTTTTTCTCTCTACTTCTGACGGATACATAATGACCATCTTAAAAAAGGAAAAGACTACACACCTCTGTTCATGAAGGAAGCAGAATTCCGGAATTATGTACTTTGTGACTTAAGAACATATTTTTACTGATCTCAAATCCGCTTTTGTTATAGTTTAAATCAATGAGAAACATCAAATTTTGAAATAAAATATAGCCTATGTTTTAAGTTAGACAAAGCACATTTTGTATAGATTTCATTCCATTCCTAGCATCCTTTATCATGTCGACTCAGAAAAATTCATTAGAAAAGCAAAATAAAAAAATTACTAACATGGATTGAGATCCTTCTAGATAAATATTTATTTAAATACTGTTTGTATAAATAATATTATTTTTTCCATTGTTATTATTTCAATTCAAAAAGCAATCTTATTGTAAAAGTTAGAATTTGTTTGTTTTATTAATTCAATGTTGATGATACTGTAACCATTGCATTGCAATATGCAATTAACACTATGATTATTCTCAATAATTATAATTTCTTTTTGCACTGTTGTATAACAAAATACAATGACTATAGTACTCTTTAAGTTTTAGTCTTAATTATGTACTTGGAAAATAAAAATCATTCCGTAATTGGACAGTTTTGCTTTGCTTCAAGAAATAGACAAAGTGCTTGTGCGAATATATACGCAGAGAAGCTTAAAATTGCAATGTCCATCATTAAACTTCAAACGGTGCTATAATTGACACACTCTGCGTCAAACTGCGTGATCGTGATTCTCTACAAATTGAGTTGCCTATCCCGACACTCCACCCCACCCCCTGCTTAACAGTCAACACTCACGAATCTCACAGACCCCTCTTAATTCCCGCCACATGACAGAAACGGCCAGAAAATAGGGGGTGAAAAGTAGATCCCCTCCTTTTCTGCTGTCCGTTAATGGAACATTTAGAAATTTCCACTCTCCTAACCTGTGTGGTGACGGTCACCTTGTTTAAAGTGGTGACGAAAGTACCTCACGCAACAAATTTAGATGAAGTTCTCCCCCTCTCCAAAATCTGTCCAAAGTGAAATGTTAAAATGTCCGGCTCAAGTGGTGGTCATTTTGAGGGGAAATTCTCATTAATTGTAAATTAAGCTGGAATCGAAATTCATCCGAGATCCTGAGTTTAAGTGACAGCGTGGTCAGCATGTCCAAGCATGACTGGAACGTTTCCTTTTCCAATTATTTATTAAGATTGATGAGGTATTTCAGCTAGTATGCATCATCTATTTATCATGGTATATAGTGATATCTACTAATACTTGGTTTACTGCAATGATTTTTTTTTTAGTTAGTATTAAAAATTAATAAAATATTTCCACACTACAATTGATTTCACTAAGAAAAACTTTTTTAACCGTTTACCTCATCAAATATTATTTTAAAAAAATTCTACAACATCAAAAGTTACAATAAATTATTATCTAACAATGTTATGAGATGACGAGAAATTTCGGTAATATGTACTTTTATTGTGATGAATACTTTATCGTGTACATTTCTTGTTATATATCATTAACTACGTGAGTCACAATTTAGTGTACAATAGACAAAAGAAATCTGATATATCTAGTAGTCCATTAAAAAAATGCAATATAATTGTGAACTCAATTACTGATAATGCTTTTAGTAAACTAGCATTGATTATAATTTTTATTAGCATATTTTGTGCTGATCAAAACTATAAAGAAAACTATATTATTCCAAACAGTTCACCAAACACTGATTAATGATAACGAAAAAACTTAATAGCCTGTTTAAGGCTAACTTTAAAATTTAAATTTGTAAAAAGACATTACACATGTTTTTCCCTTGATATACAGAAATAAATTTTACACCAGAGATTAGTAATTTTATTAATAATATTTATTAATAATTAATTTTATTAATAATGATATAATCTAAAATATATTTTACTTATATAGACTATTAAGTTATTTATAATTTCATTTTAAATTATTTATGGTTTTACGATTATTAAAATTTGTGCATAACTTATTGTAATTACTAATGTCTTTATTATCACCACACTTATATAGTTAATTTTCATATTACTTTTATTGTGATGATCATAATTATTTGTTAATATCATCTCCAGACTATTTTTAGATATAGTTTCAAGTATAAAATATTTAACAATCGAGTTTTTTTATTATTATTTAAAATATATATATTGATTGACTTTTTGAGAATATTATTTATTGACTTCTACCACTTTAAATATACTCATCAAGTATTACTAATTTCTTAAATTAAGCTTTTAATCAATTTAAATGAATTACGACACTTGGATAAAATCAAAGTAAGAATATTCGTTTTTAATTAAATTTTATTTCTTAATTCTTAAAAAGGGGGGGGGAAATCTGATAAAACTAAAGCGGAAGTGACAGCTAAAATAATAATATTGTAATTTCTTTCATTTATCGAAAATATGTAAGTATTGATCTTTCTTATTATTGATAAATTAAAGAACTTTTTTTTTTTTCCTTTATCAGTCAATCAAATTTTATTATTGTGGCTTTGTTCGGCTAATGATATTATATCCGTATTCAATTATGAATTATAACTTTAAATCTGTAATTATTAGTTCTGTAATAAACTTACTACGAATTCCATTTTTATTTTCCTACTTATAAAAATAAATTCAGGAATAAAAATGAATTTAGAAAAAAAGAATAAAATTAATTCATCAAGAAAAGTTTACTGAAAATATGTATGAGGTTCTTTTTATGTTATTTTCGTAGGGAATTATTTTAATCATTAAATTCTGTCTTTCGCATAAGATTTCAAAAGTTTCTCGATTGAGTAGCGATTTAAGCATTACGATATTGCTCTAGTAATGTCGCCAAGACGGGATAACGTAACTCGAACCCCCTGCCAAAACTGGCAACCCTCGAAACCACATCACAGCACCCACTCGAAACATTTGTCGCTCCCTCTCATCATGAAGCTATAATGAGAATGAGCGCACACTTCCATTATCTGGCGCACTCTCTTTCGCTAATACATACGCGGCACACGCATCACTAAAATATAATGTAGTTAGGTCCAATCTGCAGCCCCACACCATGACGACACCACCCCCTCCCCATATATATACTAATGAGTTATTTTAATTGAGCGATAAACACTCCCCGCAAGCTTTTCCGGAATTTTACAGGCGGGAATTCCTCCGCTGGGAAAACGGGAACAAAAGCCTCGGAGAAGAGAAGGTCTCTGGTATAATTAGGTAGGAACCCGAAAACTTTCAACTAATTGAGAGAAGCGGAATACTGGAGCATTGTTCTCGATTCTACCTTTCTAAAGGAGTTCGGGAACTCAAGCGCCCTCTGCCCACCCCTGCAGGCAAAGATAGAGATAATGAAATGATAAAAATAAAAGACACTGCTTATTAAGGCGGAGATTTGCAATAGGAGGCAAGCTTCTTTGTAGAAACACAGCGAAGAATACCTATTGTTATGTTGCACATTTGGTTGCACTTCTCGTGCGTTAGGTTTTAGGAACATTCTGACTAAATTAGATTTCCATCTAATATGGTCTCCAAAATTTTTTTACGAAAGTTAAATACTCTTTGCATATAAATGAAGAAACCCAGTGCGAACGTTATTTGAAAAATATTTTGTTAGACATTCGAAACTGATTTAGATAATTCTTGTTTTACTAAATCCATTCTTAAAATTGAAGAAATATTAGCTATTTGAAATGAATGATTTTCTCTTATTGAAAATCATGCATTTATAGCATATATTTTACTCATTGAAAGTGAGAATCCAAGTAGGCCATATTAACCGCTTATATTATTTGAGTGTAAGAATATTAACTTTTTTAGTACTTCCTTATGCGTAAAAATACTTTAATTTTGAAGTTTAAAAGGTTTTCTTCTATTTAATGGTTTACTTCTGTTTGAATTCTTATTTTTCTTTTTCTACTTCTTCTCTTCTTCTTCTTCTTCTTCTTCTTCTTTTTTTTCCCTCCTTAGGTTATTTCAGGTATTTTACAGAAATGATAATCCCTTTATTTTCTTCTTAATTAAAACTGTGATTATATTAAAAAACTTCATAGAATGCTGAATATCCTAGAATTTTTAAATCTTAAAGTCATAATGCACATATAATTTTTTTCTATATTATTCTTCCAATTATGTATTCAATGACTAAATAAATTTTATAATTCATTTAATTATAAATTTAATTATAATATATTTATAATTTATTATAAATAGTTGTCGAAATTTATTTATTAAACAGCAGTGTTTTTTTATATCTAAATAAATTTTATAACTTCTTTGTTTTCTTTTAATAAAATTTTTTTTGAATATACTTTTGATGGCTAACATCGTAAAATTATTTTGTATGTCATATTTTTTTGCTTTATTTTAATATAAAAACTGGATTTTTTACTTCAAATTTACATCAAGTTTTTAAAAATTCATTGGTATGTAAAATTGTATTGTTTCATTTGATTTCTTTATCAAACAATATCAAAACACGGTTTTTCATATCATTTATATGCTCACAAAAGTGGATATTTTAAAAGTTCAGAGAATAAATATATTTCAAATTATTTATTTAAATAAGTTTCATAAAAATCGCTTTTTTTATTTTATTTTTATTTAAAATACAAATTAAATAGCAGTTTACATTTTTGTAATATGCTTCTTTTTAAGAAATGGTAATTTGTAACTTCTCAACAATATTTTAAAAATATCTGTAAGAAAACGCTATAATAAACCAATTCTAAGTAATTAATTACTCAATATGGTAGAAGGTTATATCACGTTTAAAAACGAAAAGCTAAATTAATCAAAATAAATTTTAAAAATTTAAATGAAAGTATGTGAAATATTGCTAAGTATTACTCCCCCTGAATTTTCCCTTAATTTTATTTGAAGCGGTAAAATTTATTTAAATGTATTTCTACTTGCTGATGAAATAAATTTGATAGTATTTAAATATATTTAAATCTTTATAACAGCCTTTTTTAATTTTAAATAGCATATGTCTTATAATATTTTAAACTATCACATAATAAAGAATTTACATTGATCCCACCATACTTCCTCATCACATTAGAGAATTAATATAAACCTAAAATTAATAATAATATTTTTTCTGGGACAAAAAAGAATAGAAATTTCCTGCAGAGGGGTGAAAGAAATATGTTGTAATATAAATAATAAATAGATTCAATTCGTAAAAGCCTTTGAATAAAGATTTCCTTTTTTTATGAAAACGTCACATAATTCAGTAATATAGAATACAATAAATAACACAAAATGACTTAGCCCTTCAGAAAATAAAGGCTCAGTGGACAGTATTGGTTTTTGTTTTTTAGTTGTTCCCCAATGATGAATATATAAGTCAAACAAATGATACTGTCTTTTCCTAAGACAAAGTTGGAAGCAATAAGGAAATGGTCCTTCGTCTTATCCAAAGCACGATCGAAGGCAGCCTAACTCCTGTTCCGGGCAGGCCTGCTCTTCTTCATTTGATAATTCCTGGTCCATCTGATCATTTGCCCAGTCACGTATTATTCGCAACTGGCAAGAAAACTCTCGTCCCCAGGACCAAACGTTGCAGAAGTCAATTTCCTTCCCGCTGTCCGCTGTCCAGAATCTGAACAGCTGCTGAATATTTCCTTCCCACCCCAGGAGTGATTGGTCCAGTTTCAGGGAAAACGGAGATTCAATCACCCCTGGTCTTCAGCTGATGGGCCAGATAAGGAATGCTGTTCTGTTGTCCCGGCGGATATTGTTTATATTTTCGTTATTCTCTACCTCGAGACTCGATTGAATTCATGTTTCCTCATACCAGGGTGACCGCTCAATAAAAATAATGTTCCCGTGAATAAGCTATTATGAGGAGGGTTGCCAACATATTCGCTGGTGGAAATATGTTGGAAAATTAATAAATGATATGACTCAGATGCTGTTCTCACAAATAATGAGAATCGACATTGAGTTTCGAAGTTGAATTTCAAATAGAAAAGATTTCATCTTGTTAGAACAGAAATTATTTATCTTATATAAATGTTTATCAAATCAAAAACATAAATAAACACATTTCATTCAATGATTCACCTGACAATTTTAATATTGTATATTTCGCATAACACATCATGTATGTATATTTCGCATGACACACATAACATGATGTATGATGCAGGATAGTTCCATTCTATGTTATATAATCTTCAAAAATGTTTTAACTCAAATAACAATAGTGGCATTAGTTCCCGATGGTATATAGTTAAAATAAAGTGGCAATCCAAATCAAACCCCTGCAACAATATAACCATATGATGCATAAAAAAACAATTATTTTATCTCTTATAATTTCGGATATAGACGAAAAATTAAATTCCTCTAATAAATTATTGAGAATACATGAATGCATGATAAATTTAACACAATATTTCTTTATTGATTCACAAATTTTTTAATTGCCAAGATTCTGATAATTTAAATTCTGTAACAATATATCTTTCAAAATTATTAAAGACCAGGATTTTTCATTATAATAATGGAGTCAAAACAAAAAAATTTCCAGCTTTTTATTTTATCATTTTCATTTCATATTCTATACAAGAAATTAAATAAAAACAACGAAATGAATTCAAGTTGTTTTGAGCATATATAGCAACACAAATATATTACATTATAAATAACAAGGATTCTGTAAAAATCATGAAAAACTGTTTTTATTTTTTTCAAATAATTCAAACTCATAACAAAAATATGTACAAGAAATTGCTTTTGGTTATTATTTATTGTTGATAATAATCTTTAAGAGAATCATATACTAATTTATGATCATACCAAGATATTACTTCTCCATATATTAATTTGCGATTAGTATTTTTCCATGATAAAGTAATTGAAAACAAAAACTTTTTGGGTCATAAGATAATTACCCGGATGCATTGCCTATAAACAAATCCTTAATAAAGAGACCGTGTAATGATTAACAAATAATATGATTTATGTAAGGGATTATTGTACAATATAATACAAGAATCACAGAATAATTTAAAATATTTTAGTTTCCACTTTTACTCCACTAAACTAGTTAGTAATTAAAAAATAAGTTTTATAAAAAATATTGAAAAAAAAAAAATATTTGAGTTACTGAACGAAAAAAAATTCATTTTTTTATGCATTAACTATGCTTATTATAGTTAATTGTAACACTTTGCTATTGTTTTATTTTTATATAATTATGAAAAATAAAGCTGATTAATACCTTTACATTCACCAATTACACGTTCAAAATAAATGTTATTTTTATAATTAGTAGATAACTATGGTATTTTATTTTAATAATAAAACCGTATTTAATAATATTTTTCATATCTGCAGTTATTTATAGCGTAAGACTGTAAGAGAATTTTACTTTAGAGATATATTTTTCAAAAGTCACACTATGCAAAAAAAAAAAAAATACAGAGGTGTATTTTCCGATTTTGGGAATTAATCTCTTCATAATTGTAAGTCAAATTTTACACCTTTTAATTTATGAATATCCAACATTTGCAATTATTGAAGGAATTCCGAAGAACCTGCATTTTAAAATTTCTTCATGTAAAACTATTTCAACATGCGTAAAAGTAACTAAAAAGCAAATATAACAAGTTAAATTGATTAAATATTAAGCTACGATAATTAGCTAAATAATTTAAATTATTTATAAATTATTTATCAATTGCAAAAAATAAAAAAAAATCTTAAGATCTTAAGACAAAATATTTTAATTTAACCTTTTAAACGACAAAATGCATGGAATACAGAATACATTTTGAATACATTTTCAAAACTGTTTGTGCTTTAATTATTTACTGCATTATTTATTTTGTTTCATTTCATTTTAGCATTTAACAGAGATTTTAGACTCGTCATTTTCTCACATATTATTAATTTTTTTTCCCAATTTTTTAGCGTTTGCATAATTTGCTCGTGAAATGATATTCAATTTTAAATACAAATTATTACTTAAATAATATCATTATCTCTTATCTCAATTAGCAATATTCGTTATTAGGATTACATACACTTAACCAAGTTTATTGTTCTTAACATTCACAAAGCACTTTATCCAAACCATCGCTTTAGTCACCTTTTTCGATACTATCGGAGAGGAAAATCTGTAACAGCGACTGTAATTGGCGCTGTGTTTGCTTTTTACACACTTTTGTTTGGTAGACACTCTATCATTTTCCGAGCTTGTGATGCTTGCTTTGTTTAATGGATGGGCGAACATTAGTGAACCTTGACTCTGCAGGCCCTCCCGTATCCGGTACTGAGACTGCTGAATATAAAATATTGACATAAATTTGAAAGGGAAAAATCTTTGGATGTGAGAGGATAATGGAAAAGACTGAGCATGTGTCTTACATCAAACTAGTTACTTTCTGATGGATAAAACAAAGCGATTATGTGAATAGAAATCACGAATGAATTTGAAGGGTAAAAAAATCTAAATAAAAAGCATGTCAAATTTTTCTAATGTACAATGATTAAAGAAAAATATTCAAAATATTAGTACTTGTATTTAACTGCCATAAAAAGATGCACAAAGAAATTCATCAGAGAAAATAAATAAGTGTACTTTTTATTTATAAAATTTCTTATTTTGCATTTAATAATGGAAAAATTAAAGACCTGAGTGAGAATAAGAAATATTTTCTTTATAGAGAGCAATCAATACCACTTTACACATTGTAATACCAATGCAAGCACAGTCACTTATATAAATCCCGATTTAAATTCTCATAATGATCATAAATATAATCAAAATGGTAACACTTTCGCAAGTTTCATAATTCTTATGATACATAATTATTGATAGTGGAAGCAATTTAAGTATCAATATAGTTATTATAAAAAAACTTTTTATCGCGAGAGAGAGTTTTAAAACTAAAAGGCTGCAATTATTATCTAGAATTAATATATTTTATTCTATATGTCATCAATATATTAACATTAGATTTACGAATATTTCTTATATACCTATCTCTGCAATTTGTTAAATGTTACGAACGTCATTCGTCAAATGGAACGAGTGTTCATTTGACGAATACAAATTTTTAAAGAAAGAATAACCATTTAGAAAGCAATATAATTAAACATAGAAAGTAAGAAAATAAAATGAGTAATATATTTATATACTTTTTTTTATCATTATTCAATAATATTTTACTATATTAATAAAATGATCAACATTTAATTTTTACATGGATAAAATTAATTTTACCCAGGTAAAAATTACAATGATAAATATAAATACGAGATTATTGGTGCCCATGTCTCACTCAGCTTCTGATTATAATTCACACTGCTGACATTCTGATTGCAATTCACATTCTGTGTTTCATTCTTTCTTATTATTATGCTTATTTCATTTGAGACAATTGCACCAATAATCTCATATTTATATTTATTATTGTAATTTTTACATTGGTAAAATTAATTTACTAAAAACTTTATCACCACGTCAAATTGACAATAGATAATATAAAATTGTAATCAGTTATTGTAATTTACCTCAAATAATTTAAAATGTATCAAAAGGGCAAGGCTTAAAAAAAACTAGCATTCAAGATTTTTGTTACAAGTAGAGTAGAAAATAAATTGTAATAATCCTTCAATGATGCAAAATATTGATTAGTCTGAAATTAACTGTTTAAGACGATCATTTTATAAGAGACTTTAAAACATTAACTATAAAAAAACAGTTTTTCCTTCTTATAAGGTAAAAGAATAACTTATGGAAATAATTCTAGAAAAGGCTAAAAGAGAAAATCGTGAAAAAATAGTAAATTCATCGGGAAAGTTTTACTGCCTCATTTACAATAGAGATACACAAACAATTGTTTGCATTTTATGTCAAGATCAAGAATGATTGTAAGTATTATAGAATGATAAAATTATTTTAAAACATATCTTTCTTAAATTGCGATACATTAAATAGCTGAGACTTTAATTCCTTCTATGTTACATTATTACATATTGACCAAACATTCGGTCTAATGAGCCAACTTCCAAGTCTGTTTGGAACACTTAGTCTTGGTCTGGTAACCAAATATTTATGTTACATATAGACAAACAACTTGTGTTGGTAAGAAATCTCAAAAATACTCTAAGTAGCAGAATATTTTTCATGCATATACTGAGATACTAAAAATAAACAAATAGAAATTGGAAAAGAATATTTCAAAGGAATTATGTTAGTAAATTGAAAATAAGTAACATTTTGTGAAGAAGACTGACTACCTTACAGAAAGCATTATTAACTCATTCAATAATGTTGCTAAAATATGTAAAAAGGCTTAGTAATAAAATATCAATAAAGATTTTTCATATTTGTATTTTATTTATCCAAAATACTTACCCCAAATATAAAAATTCCTGTTCTGTCAATTATTTGATATTGAATAGACTATTTTAATTTATTTTATGATATTCAAAACTTAGGCAGTTACTTTTTTTTTAAATATCACATTTTCTAAATTTCTTTCTTTAAAAAAAGAAAATGATTTTAGTAATTAAATTAAATAGTAAAAAATCAAGGCGTAGCAGACCTAGAAAGGATTATAGCAAATTTACATTTTCAATTCTGTTAAAAAAAAAAAAAAAAAAAAAAAAAAATTTGAAATTTTTTTTGTGTTTTCTAAATTATCATTTAATATCTAGTAAAAATAATTTACAAAGTATTTTATCATTCATGACCTGTTAAATTAAAAAATAATTCCTGTGAATGTAAATGATATTTAAAAAATAATAAAAAATTAAACATTTTGGGCAGAAGCATTTCATCTGAAATTTTCTTTTACTTATTTTGCACAGTTACCAACATAATTTTAAGCAAATTCTTCATATAAAAAAAAATAACAGCAATCAAAATCTTTAGGGTATTACAATATGAGGAAAAAAGAAGCACACATTTTATTTGGGCGAGAAAAATTCGCCCGTTTAGATGATCTGTATCTATCAATGTGTTTTCATTGGATAAGTATAAACTTGTAGGAATAATTCAATTCTTATTTTTTTTTCTTCTTCAGATTAATATATCTTCTGTGAAACTGTATGTATATTATTTAAGGGAAAGGAATTACATTAAGCCAACAGCATATTTAAATATTTTCAAAATATTATGTTTAACAATTAGGTTACCTAACAAAAATATATTTATCATGAAACAAAAGCTCTGTCATTGATGCTTCACTGCAAGCTAAGAAATTCGCCAATCATCAACGCTTTTCTGAGATAACTTTATTTCTAATTGACTTAGTCTGTTCATCACTCAATAATCTCTTTGGCACATGAGGACAGCAACCAACAATTTAAAATGGATTCTGAACTACTAGAAACATCTTGTCATGTGGTATCAATTGAACCTACAAATTGCTGAAAAAAAAGGTATTAACCATTTAAACCCAGTTTGCCAAACATGCATTTGAATATTATAATAAACAGTATATTGGCAAAGAATGAACAAGTTGCAAGTTAGTTCCAGATATTTTTCTAACGTTTAACTACTAACTAACTTGAAATTTCAATCAATTGTATGACCTCTTAGTTTCTTACATCATTACAATAAGAACTTATATACATTTATCTGGAAAATTCTGTCATAAAAAAATCGATTCTAAATGAATGCTCGAAAAAAGTACACACTGTCAAAAATACATTCATTTTCTCTAAGATAGGAACTTTCTATAAGCACAATATCATTACGTTCAATACAACTCTTCAAGAAACAATTTCTGAGTTAGCAGATTAAGTGCAACTCAGTAGAATTGGTCGACAGAAAGAGTGCAAAGTAAATAACTTTTTTCCACAAGACTATAATCCTCAAAAATACAATAAAGGATAAAAAAAAAAGATAATAAAAAATTATTTTTTGCAACTCATAACGCTTTATTCTCTCAGCATTATTTGTCCTCTTTCCTTGAGAGGAAAGAAGCAATGAAAAGGGTAAAATGGCCAAGCTGCTCTTTTTCCATTTCGTCCTCTCTAATCTTAGTTTAATTAAGGGTGAGTAATTTCAGCTTCCTACAAGGCGAGAAAAGGCGATATGAAAGAGTTGAAAATGTGGTGTCTCGAAGAGATGGACCTGTTAATAATCTTTTAATATCAACGACACTTTTCACAGCACAATGCTTTTTCTTCGTCGCTCTCTTTTCTCCGTTACAATTCCTCATCTTCCATAGGCGTCATCTTCAGCTAAATTCCATTCTTCTTTGTTCAGAAACGTAAATAAGCAATAATGAAAGAAGGGTTGCCATAAAGTTAGTAACTATCGCACTATCTGGCGAATTATTAAGCACTGAAAACATGATTTGTGATCATCCTCTCTTTTCAGAACAAAAACATTATGTCACACATTTCAATATATATATATATATATATATATATATAGGTATCACTATATATGGGTGAATGAATAAATAGTTAATAGTTGTGTATATATTAAGTAGAGAGGTAAATAGTTTAGTCTAAGATATATTTTTTTCTAATGGTGGGGCTCTGGGTGACTGGACACATCGCCCACGGCAAGTCCAGAAACTGCTACTCATTTTAGCGTTATCCGGTGAGCACCTGTGAACCAAGTCACAGAGATACGAGAAGCATTACCCAAGTCACACCACCATAAATCCGTTTACAAGGCGGGCCACATTCCTCCGTCATCTCAGAAGAAGAAAAGACAGAGAGAGAAAGGAAACGTCCATTCCCAAACCGGGATTCGAACCGGGACCCACAGTCCAGGAGTCATGAACGCGAACCACTCAGCCATTAGCCGATGTCTAAAATATATATTAGAATATATATATGCTTATAAATATCATATTATAAACATTTTTAAGTGGATGATACTTAATTCCAACATTTTATATTTGATGTTAATAAATTTAAGCGAAAATTACCTAAATACTTAGTATATCAATCTTTAAAAAAAAAATCATTTTAATAATTTAATATGTAAGACTGAAATATTTTTAAATCTTTTCTTGGTTAAAATTTACAAAATTTTTTACAATCTGAATAGAAATATTCATATCGTTTTAAAAAAGTAATGGATTTAATTTTAAAAATTCAATGCAAATATTAATCTGTAAAAAATGGTCAGTTTCTTCACATCACTTTTTCAATACAATTAAAGAATGTATTTTTTTTTTTTTTATATATTTTTCAAACTATTATTTATTTTGCTTTGTAAAGTTTTAACTGTCCTTCAAAAATTACGATTCTTATAAACTTTTATGCAATGCGAACTTTCATATTATTGCTTTTGGAAATATTTTGTCGCATTTAAAAACATTTTTATTAAATGGAAAATCAGGAGATAAATTTATAATCCATAAAATAGGCATTTAAAATACTTCAAATTCAATTCCAATGAGCTGACTCCGATTGCACCTTATCACCTGAAAATTCGCCAAATTTAGTCATATAGTTCTCTCACTCAATGGCTCCCTTAATCTTCGGTACAGCAACCCTTTTAATAGGGAGCCCCATAAGCGATATAGAGCAGTGATTGTAGAAGGTGTTAGCGCAAAGACGTACGGGATTACACCGGAAACCCAAGAATTAAAGAGACATGCAGGAATCAGAAAGCGTCTCTAAAACCAATCCCTCTCTTCTTCCCTCTCCTCTGATACATTAACACCGCGTCTCGCATGCCTCATCCCCCCCTCGAATTTCACACAGCTCCCCGCCTACATGCTGTCATCTTACGGAAGGGAGGGTTACTGCAGTTTTCAATAGTCGATGCCAACAAAGCTCCCTAAAACAATAAATTGATCAAAATAAAAATGGAATTTTAGTTAGAAATTCTCCAATTTTTCTGTTGCATGAAGAAATGATAGGAAAATGATCTTCCATTTCTAATGTGTTTTATTATTTTTTGAGAAATTAGTCAGATTTTCAATGAAATTCATTAAAAAGCAAGAAATTTCATTAAAAACGAAACAGCGAATAAAAATTCACTATCTCGATTTCACAATGAGAGAAAAGTCGATTTGTTATTTTAATTCTAAATAAAATTGTTTATGTTTAAACAAGATAACTTACATTGATGAAAATAATTTGTGCATTATTCTAAGAAAATCCATAAAATTAAATTATTTATGAAAAAATAATAAATTTCTGAATGCAATTTTAAGATTATAGAGCAATTTTAAATTAAAAATATATTTGATTTTTGTAAAAAATAGCATTTATTGTTTTTTCCTTAAAAAAAATGTTTTTCTATATTTATTTTACTAAAACAATTAAATTTTTAAAATTAAAAAAAATTTATAAAATTTTTTTTGGATTATTCCTGGCATATATCCTCTAAAAGTTTTTTCCACAAAAGTTGAGGAATTTATGAAGAGAAATATAATGTCAGTATTAAATCAAGTTTTATAATAGTTTTTGGCAACAACTTGAAGAACTATATGTTATATTATCATTTTCAGAAAATTTAAAATAATTTAGCGCCGAGGAAAATATTTTATTTTGTTAAATTTGAAATAAACAATTTATCTAACTGGAAATTATTCTAATTCTATGAAATGAATCATTGTGATATTTTGGCAATATTATGTGGTTTTGAGTTCTCAAAACTATTTTATTGTTTACATACGCTTAATGTTTCAATAAAAAAAATTTTTTAAAGCACGCACCACGTATTGCTTAAAATTGTAATAAAATATTAAAGTCGTAGAGAAAAATATTTAAGAAAATGTTATTTTAAGTAAAAATGTAAGTTCATAAAATGTGAATTTAATTGATTCCAAATGTAATATTAGAGTTTTTAATAAAAAATATATTTATAATTCAGACTGATTCTTGAATATGAACTTATTTTGCAGAGATAGCATATAATCATTGTATAGTTACTATTAATATTTTATGAAGAATACTATATTAAAAAAGACCTCTATTCAGTAAAATCCTTGATAGCTAAAAATCTTTTTAATCTCAAATGAAAAAAACTTTATCAATATTAATATGATTACATTACAAATTAAAACAAAAACGGAACAACTTTTCCTTTATTGGCATCCATAAATATCAAAAGTAGCAAAATTGTGCCAAATGTAGCAACCCTACGTCAAGCTTCCAAACTCTCAAAGGACACCAAAGAATAAGCGCCTACTGTCATCGTGATTAAATTCCCGCATCTTCTCCAATTTCACGTCTCACGTCCTGCCCAGAGACCATTCTTCAGGAATTTCTCAGCTCCCATCTCCAGCATTCCCCCCCATTCCCACCCCCGTAAGCTGCATCCCCATCTTTTCGCAAGAAACAGGGGGGAATGTCAAAACAAGACTTTTAGAAAAGTCGGCGGTATTAGAGGATTAATGCCCTGGTAATTGAAATCATCATAATTGATGCGAACAAGGTGCAGCGCTCCCTTCGTTATAACTTAAAAGCGTCTCCGGCTAGGCAGCCTAACCTCGTTAATATATTTTACAGCCTTCGCTCTCGACTCGTGCCAAGTTAGCATGATTGACAGTGGCTGTATTCAGTATGATTATTTTAATTAATTAATGTAATTTAGTTAGGTAAAAAGAAAATGTGGAGCGAACCCGTCTTTATTCCTTGTATAAGTATTGGAAGAATTCTCTCATCTAAGCACATGAGTTAGGCTGGTTCTTCCTAACCCGTTTAAGCTCCAGTTAATCTCTCCTCTGTCTTTTTTATTATCTTTATTAAGTGTGAAGTGTAGAATTTTAATTTATGATTTGTGTTGCTTAAAAGGAAAAATATTTAAAAATTTTCATTAGAGCTTTAATATCTTACTATTAGTTTTTATTCTTATTCGGCAAAAGATTAATTTTGAATCGTAATTGGATTAAAATCATCCACGAACTAGATGCTAAATCTGATTATAATTAATGGATAATAGAAAAATTGAAATGATTCTTTTTCCAGTGAAGAATCGCAACCATATTTGTTAAAAATTGACTCTAAATTTTGGTGACTTTGTTTTATTACATGCTTTCATTTTCAATATATAATTTCAAAATTGTGAGTTTTTCCTTATGTGTATGAAATTTTGGTTTTTAATAAAGATCTTGTGTAAATTATTTTATTTACTTCTAAACTAATTTTTTTTGTGTATGAAATTTTCATTTTATTCTAAGAAGGATATTTCTTATATAATAATGTAATTTTTAGAAATTTTTTTTTAATGATGGAGGGCACTGGGTGATTAATCCTTCACCACAATAAGGCCGGAAACTGCTACTCATTTAGCGTTACCAAGTGGGCACCTGTGAACCAAAACACAGAGGCGAGTAGCATTACCTACGTCACACAACCAACCCGTTTGCAGGGCGGGCCACATTCATACATCATCTCCGGAAAGGACAAGAAACATAGAAAAAGAGAAAGTACATCCATACCCGACCTGGGATTCGAACTCAGGTCCTCCCCATCCGTAGGCAGGTACGCTAACCACTAGACAGATTTGGCGGCATTATTAAATATAACTTTGCTTTAATTACAAATGCTAACATACTATGAAATAATTCACAAACTTTAGGCCGTATATTGTAGATAAAATTGTCACACTTTTTGACACAGTGTAATTTTTGGACATAGTGGAAGGATGACCTAACAAAAGAATGTCTTAAAACATTTGTCTTATGCTGTCTATGAGGACTTTTCACAGATCGCGAGCAGCATTCATGTGTTTTAAAAATTTCCAAGCACACACCGTTACTAATGTAGATATGGAAAGCACATAAACGTAATGCAAATATTGAATTACTTAACAATATCTGGAATTGAACTTATGACTTTTTATTATGAATGGTATGCTTTTACTAATTGCTCACATTGAGACCAACTGCACTAATTTAATATTATCTTTTTTAAACAGATTTTGTGCAGAAAAAAATATATGAATAAATTTGAATAGTTTGTCTCTAATCAAACGAGGCAACTTTTTTTCATCATATAAAAACAATTCTTTCATTTTATAACCTATTTTTATGATGTCAGCTTTCTATCAGACAAATATAATATGTTTCCTTATGAAAAATCTTTGAGGGTCAATAGAATAATTTGGATTGTTTCACCACCTAGAAAAATAAGCGAAATATCAACAAAACCAGCAAAATATAGAATTGATTTTTTGATTTCAGATAGATAAGAATTTATTTATCAGTCTAATGATGTTAAAATCTAAAAACCGATATAAGCTAGAATCATTATCTAAAATCGATAATATCTTTTAAATTGTTTTGGCACTTCTAAATAATTTTCATTATATTTTTAGTCTGTCAAATTGTTTAAAATTTTTTAACGATCAAAATAATACAACAATAAAATCAATACCACTGATGTGCCATTGTGAATTTTTATCATTAATTTGAGTAGTCATTAAACGTTACGTTAATTATTATTTGAGTGATTAGGAATAAATACCAATGGAAAGTAAAAAAATAATTAAGTCATAATATAATGTATGCTTTTATCAATTATAAATTCAAGAATCTTTTATAAAAAGTACAAATTCCTACAAAAAGATATCAGAATCCTTAATTTTCTTCTTTATTATTTTTTCAAAATAGAAAACATACCATACATATCGTTTTCTTGTTAAAATAAGCAAATCTATTCAAAATCTTACATATATTTTTGGCTTGGAAGAGAAAAATGGGTTAAGTTACAAGGTAACAAATTCATTGAAGAAAAAAAAACGTCGATATTTAACCAATGATTTAAATATATATACAAACAAAAAACATTCATAGCTTAAATCTTCAAAATTGATAGGCATTTCGTATTTAATTTTTACAAGTACAATCTTAAATTTTTTGAAATTTTTAAGTTTAACAAAATATTTGATCTTTTTTAATTATGAGCACCAGTATATTGTATAATTGATTCATTTTTTCTTATATTTTGATTAGTACATATAGGATTTTTTTTATATAATGCGATGTATTTATTTATTTTCTCTTATTATAATTAAAATTCTTTCATTTATTTTCACATTAATAATAAACTTAAATATATTAAACTTTAATATCCATTATATTTTTTATTAGTTGATAATATTTCTTCAAAAGAAAAGCTAGAAATAAAGGTTGAAAATAAGCATAAAATGTTTATTCTTGAAAACAGCTTTTGCAACTAAACATGAATTTTGTAAATACACTTCTGTTTCTTAGAAAAAGTTATCCTAATAATTAATCCTTAACTAAAATTTCTAAAGGGAAACTGATGAGGAAAAATATAAGCGATAATGTATAAGAAAATAAAATTTTAATTGGTGAAATGACCGAAATGTTATTGAATGCGAAAAACTTTTTTTAAAAATATCTGATGCATCTATTCAAAGATAACGATATTTTGGTGTGATATTAAGGAAGTGTTAGATACACTGAGTTGCATTTCCGGATTCAGATCTTACTTTAATTAAATGTGAATTAAAGACAAAAATCTTGATTTTCCCTTAATTATATTCAAAATTTATCAAATTGGCTAAAATACAAGCTTGAAATAAGGCTTCGGATTACACCATCATTTACACAATAATCTACATGTATTGTAATTTGGATTTTTTGTGGACTATCTTCTAATTAATCTTCTTCGATTAAAATAAAGTGACTTTCATGTCCAAGAAAATATAGTCTTGTTAGCGAAATTTTCTTTCCCTGATTTTATGCAAACCTGATATGGGCATAGCCATTATTTTGCTGAAAGAAGATACTTGCTGTGAAACTAAAAAAAACAAATCAACACTCACATATATTTGAATGATTTATGCAGGTAATTTTCATTAGTAAAAAAGGATATAAAATTTATTAAGAGTCTTTTGGTCCATATATATATTCCAAAGTGAAAAATGTGAGAATCATATTCCTAATATTTTGAAATTATTCTTTGCAGACAACCTTTTATATAGCCAATAGTCCTTTGTCATATGTCTTTATACCTGAGTATATAATTATATGTGTTTAAGACTTGTTAAGTATAGAAAAAACGATTTATATATTCATATACATAATAAAATTTATTTTAAGCCAAAAATTGAAATGGGCAGGGCATTTTATCAAGATGGAGGATGGACAAGCCACTAAAAAAATATCTTCAATGTTGAAATAATTGGATCTCGAAAAAGGAGAAGACTGAAAACCGGTGGATTGACTGCTTAGAAACAGATCTGAAGATTCTTAAAATTAAAAGTTGGCATAATCTATCAAAGTGGAGCCCAGATTGGAAATCTGCTCTGTAAAGTCTATGGCCCACTCTGGGCTGACGTGTTACTGATGGAAAAATAAGTTCATATAGCTTTTTTTCTCTTTTTTTCATTGTTCGAGTCAAAGGAAGTTAAGATTTCGCAACCTCCTTGCAAGATTTTTTAACCTGTTGGCTAAAGGACTTCAGTAAGACCTCATGTAAGATAAATATTTGTGAATGGTATTGTTGTTTCAACATTAATATCAAATTAGATTAGTGACAGGAGTAAACTACATTCTGATCAATAGATCAACCATGAGTGTCGCATGAGATGAATTATATATATTACCCTCATGCTGTTGAGACTTCTGAGCCATAGACTAATTAATTCAGAGTTCATTTCTAGCACAACATATAAAAGGTGTAAATAGTAGCTGTTTTCGAATATTTGCTTATCATCAAGTGTACTTTCTTCATGTTTATATTTCCCATTTAAAACTCAATAGTTATTTTTGTTGCCAAAATCTTGGGTTAGACTATACTTTAGGGTGCCTCTTTGATTCTCGCCAAGTTGTGATCGCGATTGATTGCCAAGCTGGGCAAAACCCAACAGTGTTCTGATTGCAACAGAGCAACTGATTGTTCTGTGCAAGAAAAATTGCCAATAAAATCGATAGCCAAACAAAAATCGCCATGTTTGCCAAGGGGGCATCTTAAAATATAGTTTTACCAAATCTTGTATAATTGTGGTTTATATTGACAGCAGTGTCACTTAATAGTATCATAAAAATAAATTCTTATAACGAAAATAATAGTCAAATCATAAGTTCTTTTGTGCAAAGAATGTAAAAACAAAATAAACTAAAATAAATAAATAATATTTTGAGAAAAATTTCAAAATAAAAAATATTTTTCGGATAAATATACAAAATAGATGAAAATCACAATAAAATGTTCGTATAATAAATATGGATAAAAAATAACATAATAGAAGCATCATTTTAAATTTATATATCATGATTTCATAATTTTAATGAGTTTTTGTTAAACTAGATGAAACTTTTAAGTATAAATTATAATATACAAAATTTAATGTCAAAATTAAAATTTATGTGAAAATATTTAATATTATAACGTTAATAACACTAACATTTATTTCGTGATGTTTATTTATTGACTGTATATTTTTTAAAACTTAGTATACTTTTAAAGAATTTAAAGAAACAAAAAATTTATCAAATACAGAAAATTGAAAAATCATATCGTTAGAAAATAATTTACAAATAATAGGTTAGATAATATCGTTAAAGTATTATAGAATGCAAATGGCAAAGAAACATACTATCTTTCAAAGATTATATCTTTTAGAGCCTTTTCAAAGAACTTTAACTAATATTGAACTTTTCTGATACATCATAGCAAAAAATCTTATTTCTTAAAGTAAATTCAAGAATTTGCATTTTACTTAATAATTTATAATGATCCCACTTCTTCATGAAATTTTAAAACATTGTAATATTTCCACACTAATATCGCTAGATTTGTAAAGCAATGTTTTTTCCAACTCATATGGTGGGGCACACATTAATTTTAGAGGATAAATTTTAAAATCCAAACATTATAAAATTGAATATTTATATTACCATTCACACAAAAGTAAACATAATAAATACTACTTTTAATTGAAAAAATACAAATACCTTTAAGAAACATTTTAAACGGAAGAAACCTATAAAATCGGAAATGTAAAATTGCATTCAAAAAGTTTAAAAAATTTTGCAGTGAGTCAAATGTTTTGGAGAAATAGAAGTAAAATTCCAATTTTTGAACGCATTCCAAACAGGAAACCACTGCTGGTAGTATCTTTTTATTAAAATAAATAAATGTGAAAGTTTATGCACAAAATATTATTAATTAATATGATATCTAACTGACATTACAACTTATAGTTAAAAAATTCTCTATATTGTCAAAGGGTTGACGAAAGAAAAATAAATCATTATTAAACATTGCTTAGCGAATTTTAAAATATGCAATATATTATATAGTGAAATATGTAGTTAGGAGACTAATTAATTTCAGTTTTTATAGATATTAGATTTTTATTTAATTTTGATTGTAGATTTAGTTGATGAAAGTGTAGAACATAAAACGTAAGTTTTGTTGAACTGTTTAATGCATAAGAGATTGAATATGTTGTTGTTGTTTCTGGCCCCTAGCTGGCAAGACAAATATCAGACCAGCTCCATGAGTCCAAAAAAACCCTAGAAAATCCAAAAACAATTTCCTATTCAATTCTTGTATATTTCAATATATATATATATATATATATATATATATATATATATATATATATATATAAATTCTAGTGGCTTAGTGATAGCGTTTTGCTCCTAATACACAGGTCCAAGTTTCTGACCTCGGGCTGGGAAAGCTTACCTCAACCTTTCATCCCTTCAGTTGGACGATAAAATTGAGTACCAAACATGCTTGAGAACCAAAATTTGAGAATTTCACGTTAGGCTGATCACCAAACCGGGACATATGCTTCTCACCCCAAAGCCGTCGGTTAAGGAAACAGATATGGGCAACATAGGAAAACTGATATGGGTTTCGATGGGCTGTCGTGCCACATAGTATAATTTAATTTTCATATATATATATATATATATATATATATATATATAT
>JAPDSC010134124.1:145469-171240 GCA_026290005.1 Latrodectus geometricus
TTAATACATATCAATAGAAGTGATTTAAATGTTTTATGACATAATTAAGACGTTCTCCCAACTTCTGTCTTCAACAATGAAATAACAAAAGTAAAATTTTAAATTTATTTGAACTGTGTATACTAATACATATTTATGTATTCCCACTGAATAAAAATAATATATTTACATAACATCACAGTTTATTATACTATCAAAATTATAATATGAATGTGATAATATTGTGCTTAGAATTATTTCAATCACTATTTTCAATATTCTGTAATTTGTATTTTCTCACACATAATTTTAATTTTCGAACTTCTTTGTTTTGCATGTGGGTAAATTTCAATCATTCCTCATTTCTTAAGCCATATTTTTTTTAATTGTAATCTGTTACTGTATTACTTAATCATTAGTCTTAAGTAACTCAAACCCAAATGAGTTTTCTTTTCAATTGATAGAATGGAGATGAGAAAATAAAAATAATGAGATAAAACATTCATTTACATGAGCAAATGTATTGTAATTTTTACAAGAAATGTATTAAGATTCATATTTATATTTCAAATGTGCTGTTCCTTAACTTAGAGAAAAATATTTTATTTATTGTTAAAAAATTAGGTACATTCGTATTTACAAGTTAAAAAAGAATTAATATTAAATTAAATGCGTTCGTAGTTAATTAATATGGATATGAAAAGATTTTCCTGCAATATATTTATTGGCTTGTGTATTTTTTATATAATTTTGATTTCTTATATTTTCATATAATTTTGATTGAATTACACTTTTATAAAAATATGCAACCAGCAATTTTTTTTACTAAAAGTTCAGAAATTTTAAAATCTGTTTCTTTTTTTATTTATTTAATGCGCTATGTAAATGTTACATTTTAAAACCAAAAACTGATAGGAACTTGTCTAAACTTTATTTAAATTAGATATAAATTTTAAATGAGCCGGTATTAAAGTTCTCCACATTTCGATATACTGATTAAAATAAAATATATTGTCTGAATAATGGTTTCAGCAAGAAGGTTATTAAAGGCAATATATGATAACTCTGTGGTATTGATTGCATTAGATTTGAGATTGCACATTCAGCTATTGCACGATTTAAAATTACTTGGGTCATAGCTGCATTACTGAATGAACAATCATTAAAGAAACATATACACACCAATAGTGTACTATCCTCTATTCCACATCATTTGCTTGCTATCGTGGCTCTAAAAATACGAGCAAATATTAAGATATATCTCTTGTCCATCATTTGATGAATATGAACTATGTAATGGCAATTATCAACACAAATTTTTCAATATAGGCAGTGTCGTCTAATTTGTTATTGACCTCGATCAAGTTGGACAATATCAGTTTAGGCAAATGAAAATGTTCTGTAAAAAAATCCTACTTTTTCCTCTTTATACTATTTTGCAACCAGTTGTAAATTTGTATTTGGCCGCGGTGGCCTGGTTGGTTAGGGCGTCGCTCTCGTTACCAAAAAGTGGTAAGTTCGAAACCCGGCCTGTCCGTCGTGTTCACTAATGGCGATTGGGCACGTAAAATATGTCGGGTCGCAATGTCCTGTATGTTCCCATTCCAAATAAATACCACTAGGTGTGGTTGGAGCCAGACTATGGATCTTCAATGGAATCAATCTCTAAATTGGAAGATTCAGATGGTGCTGCCATCTATGAGCCAAAAGTCCTACTTCCACTTTCGTATAAAGGTGCTCTATTAAAAAAAAAAAACGTAAAGCGCTTTTTTTATTGACTTTATTCGCCTAGTCTTGACTGGTGGGCTAGGCATAGCCAAGTGTCATTAGAAACAACAACATGATGAAAATTTATCCAGAGGCCACTTTTTAGCAAGGAAATCATCAGCTACACTCTCACAAAGGTATTTAAAAGGAGTTGATGTCTTTTATGCCATGTCAGATCCTTTTTCAAATATAACATGTTTGGATCGTGATAGAAAAATAAATTAAACCACCAAAGATCATCAAAATTAATTGATATGATGCTACATTTGTTGTAGAACCTATCATTGAAAGATATCGACAATTTAGCATATACGTCTTTCAGTGCTCTGACACTATACAAGTATTGTTACTTTTTTCGGAATTAGGCGTAAACATCCACTTACTTAAAAGGCATACTATCATGAATTCTCTTGTTAATACCTTCAGTTCAAAGAATATTATTTTTAAAAACGCAAATTCTCATTTTATATCTAACTAATGAGCATTTAAAATGCGACTTTTTTAATCAATTTACAAAAACCATTTATTTTTTTAAATTCTTTATGTACGGAGAAAACTGGATTCAGAAATATATATTAATTAAATACACAATTCATAATTTTAAATTCTTATTCCAGAAGTACTCTAAAATTGTCAGAAATAATACTTAAAGAGTATCTGTAAGTATTTTAGTGAAAGAAAAATCTATATAAAAAACAGAAATTTATTTAAAAGTAATTTTTTTTTATTGATCAATTTTTCAAAAAAGTAATCCTTAATTTATTTTTCGTTAAGATGAGTTTCTTCAAAATTATTTGGAGTTTTGGAACTTTTTTATTCTTTCACTTAAAGGTTAACTTTTAAAATTTAATGAATACTCTTTTACACATACATTGCGAGTAAAAAATTCATGTCTTTAACAGCAAGAGAATCACAACTAATATTTTTCTAGTCCATCCAATATAATTGCATGCCAAAAAGTTTAATAAAAACATAATCCAGATCTAATAATTATTTAAAATAATCAAAGTTATTTGTAAGTATTTAATAAAAGATACTGAGTGGCACGATAGCCTCATCAGGCAAAGGCAGGAATATATATATATATATATATATATATTTTATCGAAGACATTCACTAACATTATACAAAAGACACTAATATTGATAAAAAAGATACAATCCACAAGCATTTTAATATTGATCACACGATAAGTTCTCAGATGTGGATGCTTATAGTGATTCGCAATCCGCTTTAAATTGTCAGTCCTGATTAAATTAATTCTTCGGAATAAAAATATCCTGAATAGGGAAACAAATAAAACAAACCTAACTTTTTGAATTATTATGTGTTATGGTTTCCAAAGTTAAGATTTGTGCTTTCCTTGTACTTAATTTCTTCATATTAGATCTTATTTTTTACAATAAATTGTGCGAAAAATTTAAAATTTAAAAAACAGAGTTCTTTCTAGATGTGGACAACTCTATCCCATAGTATAAAATTTTCAGATTATAAATAATTAAATCAATTATAATTTAATATATAAGAATATATTCTGTTACAAGCAGGAAATGAGATTTTTGTACGATATTCAAAGTAAAAATATATTTTCCCTCTTTATTCATTTTTGAAAGTTTATTTGATAAATAGTACAATTCCTATTTTTGAATATTAATTAATGTATACACATATATTAATAAACATATTATAAGAAACTTATTAAATTATTTTCTTGAGCATTATAAAATAATTTAAAAATTTTAATGAAAAATTGAAATTTAAAATTATTTTCATCATAGAAGTTCTTATAAAAGATAAATTAAAAAAAAAGTCTTTTAAAAAATAAACAGAATTTTCAAGTAAGTCATGATAAATATAATTTTAAATTGATTATATTGAAAAATTATTTGGATTGGTTTAAACTTTATTTTTTCTAAATTCTTTTATCTTGAAATTCCTTGTATTATACCTATTACAAAGATGAAAGAGAAGGATTTAAAAATATTACTTCGAAACAAAACAATGAAAATTAATTCCTGATAGATGAAATTAAATAAAGAAACAACACATAATCGCATTTTCATATTACAAATAAAATTTATTGACCATTGATTCTCCTGAGTCTATCGTTTTGTATTAGGAAGGAGTAACCTTTCATTCATTCGTAATTCCCTTTTAGTGAAATATCATCCACTTACACTGCCATTTCCTCTGATCTAATCTCGCAATATCTTTTTCAATCAATGAGTTTATCAATCAAAGTCAAGAAAGCCAAAAGCATCGACTGCCGCAACTTAAGTCGATTCCAACAACTCGTTCCTTCCTTTTGGAAGTCCAAGCACGTTCTCGGCTTCGGAAATCCTGCCGACATCCACCATTTAGCCTTCTGCGCGAAGAGGCTGCGTTTTTCTTTTTTTGTTATTTGTCAATCGAATCATTCCAAATAACAAAAAAGAAGATTGCTAGATAGGAGTGGGACATAATCTTCATGTCAAGTATGATGCTGGATGTGTAACGCTATGGAAAGGGAAATCGCTACTTGAACTAAATGTTGGCATTCCTATGCTGGATTAAAAGAAAGTATGGCTTGTACTTACTTGACTTGACATTAGGGAATACGATCTCATCTGAAACTTAATAAAAGGTGGGTGTTTCCCATTTGTGCGCATGATTGATTGGGTTTTATGGTTGGTTATTTTGGGAATCTATCCTGCGGACAGAGTATCGAAGATAAATAAAGGAACTCAACTGTGATAATCAAAGCCACGTGTTTGCTATCACAGATGGCTGGAATGATCAATATCTTTTCAGATGAAGAAATGGGTTTGAAAATGTGATGGTATTACATATAAATTGCTACGAATTAAAACTTATGGATAAAGATTTAAAAGACTTATCGTATTTTGTTTTAAAAAAACATCAATAATATTACATAATCTTTATTTTGAATTTCCGAAATAAAATTATTCCACTATTTATGGGTGATTTTTGTTAATGCTAGTAATGAGATAAAAGAATGTGTTATTCAAATTATATTTTAATTAATTGCTGATAAAAATCACAACATACAGGTTACATAAACAAAAAATGAAATGATTTCCTGACAGAGGAATTTAATGCAGAAAATTTGATTCATCTATACCCCATTATATGTGAATCAAATTTCTTGCTGGTATATCTAGTCTGGTAATGATGGTAAAATGAAATTCTCAGGATTTAAATGTAGATTAAATTACAAATGAGAAGAAAATTGATCAAAATAAGAGAATAAGTATTATCTCAATTCTCATTGATAATTTTTTATTTTAATTGAGAAGTGCATGATCTAATTATAATAAGAATCATAGTACGCCATCATACTGTTTACTTTAACAATGCTGTTGATAAACGTGGGTGTGGCAACAACAATGGTTTTTTTTTAAATATGATAATTATTACATAAAATTAACATTTATAAAACACTAATTCAACAAATCTTACATTATAGGAGAGAGTACACTAAAATACATGAAAATAAATTATTAATTTTTAAACGTAAAATCTTAAGAAAAGTTTTTAGTGCAGTCCATGAAAATAATAGATGGAAATCATTGTTTAATTTTGAAGTATATCAAAAGTACAAGCAACTTGATATTGTTAAAGTCACAAAATGTAATAGACTACCATGGCTCGGCCAATCTGGATGTCAGATTGACCGAGCTGCCAATGCAAACCCAGTAAAAAAGCTCATTTCTACGAATCTCAGCAGATGACGAAGATCACCAATAGGTGGCTTGAGTCGATGAAAAAGGACTCGAATCTGATAAGTAAAAGAAACTGGAATAGCCTTGTGATGGATAGGGCCAGGTGGCAATGACTATTAGGGACGGTCTTGGCTTGTAACAGGCTATAAGGCCTTAGAATAAGAATTTTTTTTCTTGAGCATTTGAGTAATTATTTGTATGTGTACTCGATATAATTAAAGCTCATAAAACTCACTATTTCTGTAATCAATAACCTCTTTGTCCAGATTAAAATAGACATGGGTATTCTGTATAGTCGGATCTTATTATTCCTCAAAATCACTTGATCTTTAAAAAAAATTCAGAGCAGTCACATATAAGCTTGATAATTTCATTCACATGTTGCTATGTGATTAGAGATGTAGTAAAAAGATATTTAGGTTGATAATATCCTCACATTTGTCAAATATGATTCCAGCTCAAAAAAATAAATAATAAATAAAAATATAAAAATAATTATAATACTTATTTTCAGTGATATTTGAAGTATGATATCGCTGACTAGACAACAATAAAGACATGAAAAGTTTGTCAAAGACTAATAGATTGAAAGTGTCCCTAAAGCTTCGTCGAAAGTGTTGCAGATTTTGGAAGGCCCTATACAACCTTCTTGATGACGATAAAACTAAACTGATGCCTGAAGTTATTTCGATGATCTGAATATCCACAAATGTAGTATTTGGAATTACTGAGATATCTTTTTTTTCTGCTGTTGCTATTACATCTGTTTGAAACTATCAGATAAAACATTTGGAGCTATTCGGTAGACGTCACCAATTACTGAGTGACTACCACACTGTTTCCAATATATATTAATTATTTGCTATATGCTTAATTAATGATGAAGCTTTTTTAAGAAATAGTATTGAAGCTTATTTCATATATATATATTCAATAATATGATTGACATTTAAATTAACTTTAAAATCAATATTTTAGTCTAAATATTGTTAAATAACCAATAGTTTCGTGTATTGATTAAATCTCAATAACAGAGTAATGTAAAAAAGACAACTTATATTATTTAATTAAATAGTGTTCCTTATTGAGAATAAACAGTAGCATTCTCATACACCAAACATGAATGACTCCCTGGTTCTCCCAAATATTCAAAATATTTTGACCCTTAATTCATGATTGTTCAATTCCTTTGTCAATAAATGATTATTTATCTTTTTTTTCTAATACACATACCCCATTTCCTCACTTTAAATTTAAGCAAACACATTTACTTAACGTAGTTATTCCAAACGCTTATTAAAGTCTGGAGTTTTTTACTTTTTAAGCATTTTTAATTCTTATAAGATGTTTCTGTATATTTTATAAGAATTAAATAACAAGCTATATAAATATACTAACAAGCTCCTAATCCTATAATACAGAGCTTGTAATCAAAGGGTCAGTGTTCTTACATCCGGTTCAATAAGTCGTGGGTTTAAAGTGTACCTTAAGCATGGATGTTTGTAATGATTTGAAATCCACCGTGAAACTATAAATCCCAATAACTATCCATTTAGGGGAAAATAACCGTTAATAACAAATAAACATAATCTAATCCTATTATTTATTGTTACAATATATAAATAATTGTTGTTTTCTGTGATAACAATGCGTTTTCCACCCAGAGTGACTTCTAAAAAAATGCATAGCGGAAAAAGCGCTGTTTCTTTCTTATAATGATTTAAATAGATGCTGTAAATAGAAGCAGAATATTTTAAAAAAACAATACAGCAAAAACTATAACTGTAATCAATTTTAGTTAAAAGTCAGATGATGAGAAAATTAAAATTAAAAATGTTATCCCAAACCAACTATCAAGCCCAGTAAACAAAATTTATCACAATCTATTATTGTCTTATTGTCTCAGTTTGATACCTATTAAATTCATCCTTTCTTTTAACAGTCTAAACAAGTCAGTGTTTCTTTTTCAGGTCGAAAAGGCTTAAGGAGCTGAGCATGAGAAAGATCATCCGGATGCAGGAACAGCGGGGAGTTAGCGATATCGCCGAGACTTTAAAAGGCTGGATCAAGTCACTGGCGAAGATCGTCAGTGACAACTTTTCTGCTGATAGTACTTCAGCTGTTTCGGATTAACGACGAGAAAGTTCCACGAAACGTCTCCTTATTAGCTCCTCCGCAACCAGCTTGCGAACACTCAACTTGTGACGGTTTTAAAAACAGACCTTCTTGTTTTTTAACGCGAACAAAAACAAAGCAAACCAAGTATCTCGGCAGTTCTTTGAAATGTAAAACTTTCTATGCTGCTGCCGTGTTCATCCGGAAATCTTTTTTGAGTTTGCACTGTTTGTTGTTATAGTGATATATGAAGAGGTAGTCGAAGATTAGTTTTGTTTATATTTCGAGCTTACTTGGAAAATATTTGTACTCCAACAAAATTGAATCTTGCGACGGGAATTATAATGATGTAAATTATTTTGCAGATGTAAGCCATCATCAATAGAATGTTTGTTTGGAAGATGTAAATAAAAATTACCATCTACTGTGTATCAATTTTGGTTTTAACCAAAGAGATTACGAAAAACAAATAAAGTATATATTGAATTGTTAAATATTATTTGATTCAAACATTATCAAAACAAATACAAATAGTGAAAAGTATTAAATACCCAACAAAATCAAATAAAATTTTTTAATTAATTTAAATTATGGAAAATTATTGACAATGTAATCATTTCGCTTAATATGCATTAATCAGATAAATAGAAAGAATAACTGCAATTTCTAGAATAAATACCACTACGTTTACATACTTAAAAGTTTAATTTTTAATAGTGTGGTGTTTCTACTATGCATTTAAAAAATAAAAACATATGTCAAAATGTCTATAGAGTCAAAATGTAATGAAAATATGTGTAAACATCATCAATAGCACCACGATTCAAAAATGCAGAAATATATTGATGATATATATTCATTGAATATTTTGATGAATGTATTTAAAAGAAAAGAGATTCTATAGCAAAATATTTATTTGTAAATGTTTGGCAGACCTATAAGATATTTATATTCTAAGTTAGTCAGGAATTTTTCACAACTTTTTAATTTTGGATAGTGAAAAGGCAGATTTTGAATGCCTGATATGATGTACATTTCACTGTAATTATTTTTGGCAGCAAAAATCACATTTGTAAATTCCTTCAGTTTAATAATTTTTTGTTGTAATATTCATTAGAATCTAGTAAAAGTAATAAACATATTGACTTCTTTTAGAGATTGAATATAAGCAAATCAAGAACATTAAAACAAATCACATCTTTTAGAGATTGAATATAAACAATTCCCCAAAACTCTTTTGTACAATTTACTTTTTTTTTTTCATTTAGTGAGTTGTCCCTAACGCGTGAAATGCGATACATCACTAGATGAATCAAAATTTCGAGACTAGGAATTTGATGGCAGCATAGCTCCTAATTTAACTTGTGCTTTATAACGTCACCTCTACGTGAAAAGAATAATTTTATGTTGAGATATTGTTATTTATTGAGATACGTTTCTATACAGTGTTTAATTTTTTAAACCATTTTCACACGTGTGGTGCTTACAATAATGTTATCATTCATTGAAAAAAACTATAACATAGTTGTTGTTATTACTTATGACACTTGGCAACGATATGACCACCTGTCAGGGAATGGGCGAATGAAGCCAGAAAGAGCGTCTTCCATTTTTGAATAGAGAACCTCATACGAAGGTGGAAGTACTACTTTGACTCATAGATGACTGCACCATCTTTGTCTTCCAAATTAGAGATTGAAGCCAAAGAAGATCCATAGTTAAGAAACCGTAGTATATACTTATATTACCACCATTCTTTTTTGCTTAAGTTTTTTTCATTTTGAATCCTGTTTTGCTATTTATAAACTGAAATTTATATTAGTATTTATAATTTTATTAATAAACAATGGATGTTGAAACAAAAATATTGCCTTAATTTAATATTTGCGCATAATATAGTTGTCTGAAAGTATGTTATATGTTTGTTAATATATATATATATATATATATATATATATATATACATTACAAGCTTGAAAAAGTTTTGTAAATTAAATAAGTTCCAATTTAAAAATTGGTAGTTAAATTTATTTAAATTTGCGTTATTTTGTTTTATTAAGAAGATGAAGTCTAGTTTGTCATATATTTCCTACTTCTCCCTAGTTTTCATTAAGATTTAGAGAATGTTCATAAATTAAATAGCAATTTATATTATAGAAGGCTTGCATTAAATATTGCTTAAGATTTCAAGAGACTGAAATAAATATTGGCATCATAAAATTATATTTTTTATTATACATAAAATGATTTTATTTCAAATAATTAATTCGAATATCATTGAGCTTATTCTATGAAATAAAGCTAAAATTTGTATTTGAGATTAAAACTCACTTTTAAGCAATAAGAGTTTTAGTGGAAATTATATAAACTAGATTAAAATTAGCTATTTTAGGATAGCTAATTTCTATTGAAATAAGTTGGAAACATAACTATTGCTTATAATTTTAATTATATATATATATATATATATATATATATATATATATATATATATATCTGTGTGTGTGTGTGTGTGTGTGTGTATTGAATACTAGTTGTCAAAATAAATGACCATGGGCGATTAGTTCTTACATGGTGGTTTTCATTACATTTAAGGGAAAAAATAATTAAAATAATTTACTTGAAGTATTTATAAATACAATGTATATATTATAGGTGTTTTGAAATTTCCTTCCATTTAAGAATATTTATTTTTACCGTATAAGTATTAAAAAGTTTTAGAAAAGCGTAACTATGCATTATTAAAAATCCTAGTCCTAAAAATTCTTTAAGTTAGAATTAAAAAATTTCTAATCATAACTTTTTTTTAAGTGTTGTCATTTGATGTTCTTTAAAAGATCGAACTAAATAACAAATCAAAACCTTATGTCGTAATTTAAAGTCCAGGTATTGAATTCTTTGGACCTTAAATTCTAAGTAGGAATCGAACATATGTTCGATTCCTATTTCGCAAGAGATTGTAGAATATCGTAATCCCCGTTAAAATGTTAATTCCAGTTGAATTAGACTTCATATGAAAAGAGTCATCTCATAGAGTGGCAAACAAGAAATGAATATCTGTAAGTGTTTTGCTCTTCTTGTAAACAATAGTGTAATGATGCACTTGAAAAACTGTGGTGTCAGGAATCGAAAGACTTTTCTTCAATCATAACTAAAATTGAAAAATAGTATAGACAGGTATAATTTTCGATTTCTTCATTTTCGATTTCTTTCTAGGGAAAATTTGTATAAATCCTCCTTTGAGAACGTAGTTGATATTCAAATGAAGTTTAATACAGCTTTCAACTGCTAATCTCTATCTGCCACAAGACTCAATAGTTAGTTCAGTTATTCAATAATACAACAAATATCCGAAATTCTTATTAAAAGATAAATTTATTTAAAGTACAAATAGTTCTTCACTAAAATAAAGACGTCTTCAATCTATAAAAATATGTGTTCATATGAATATATATGTTCAAATTTACATTTTTTAAGGTAATAGCATGATATTACTCAAAAACAATAAGTTAGTTATTGAAATTGCGTTTTAAAAAAGTCTAAGCATGAAAATCGCTAAGAAAAATGCTTTTTTTAAGATGAAAATCAGTAATTTACATATTTTGTGATCTTCATGTGATTTACTTGTTCAATCTCATGAAGGATTATTATAACCAATGAATATTTAGGTATACCGAAAGATAATGAATAGCTTTTCTAGCACATAAGTACTGATGAAGATAATGATGTCATTCACCTATATGATTACTCAATCATTGAAATATTAATGCCTCTTATTTCAAAAATGAGATGTAGATGATAGCATTTGCGTTTCCGCATTTCTGATAAGAATTACATGTAAACTGAATTCCCATATAGAAGACAGCACGAACTTCGTAACCTTGTCTTCCAGTATGATTCCCAGTTTGTTTTCGTATCATGGAATGGCTCCGGTAGGTACTTGGCGTGAGTGAAACCTATTTGAGGCTTCAAAAATTTCACAGCATTCGAAACCATTCCGTGACAGCTAGAATCGGGCGACGCTCTCCAAGTACGAAGAAGGATCCGCTCTCCCACGCTGGAAGACGATCGCCCTCCTACACCACCATCAAGTGGATGCTAATTGTGCCTCATGAATTATTATACTTCTGTGTCTTTCCCTCTACGAAGCCGAACTAAAAAGGGTTCCAAAAACGATCAGAGTACACACGCGATCCTTCATGACCCAGCAATTCCAATTGCGGGAAACGAAAAATAAAAATAAAAAAATCGTCTGGAAAATACTCAAGTATGATATTCTAAATTGCCATTCACGATATATTTTTCCTTTGCTCGAAGGAATGTCAGATAACTGTAACTGCATTCTCTTTGGCATCTCTCTTGAGTGTTTTGTTTGGTACCTTCGTTATTTCTAGCATTTCTTCCAATTAAAATGGTCTTTATGTGAGACTTGCTGTAGGCAAATCGATTTTCGCAAGACGAATGAGATTTTATACCACATTTTGGTCATGTAAATGATTCAATGTCACGAAGAATAAAATAAACAGGTGATTATCAAACCGTTCTTTGTGAGTTGTTGTTGTGAGAATCATGAGATTATCCAACAAAATCAAACCAGGAGGTATTTTGGCAAAGATACCTCCAGGCACTTTACCCATTGTTTAAGTTTTCAAAAATCTGTATTCAATATTAACTAATGATTCGTTTTTATTGCTGCCAAATTAACTTTCAAGAAAAGTTACAGCTTAAACAAAAACTTCCATAAACTAAATTTTAAGCAATATAAACCAAATGCATTT
Organism: Latrodectus geometricus; assembly: GCA_026290005.1. Lineage (NCBI taxonomy): Eukaryota > Metazoa > Arthropoda > Arachnida > Araneae > Theridiidae > Latrodectus > Latrodectus geometricus. The sequence continues at coordinate 157,831 of JAPDSC010134124.1, forward strand.
TTAAATTTAGCACCAATCTTAATAATACTACAGTAAATGAAACTAGAAATATTAAATATTTTTTGTAACTCTAAAGAAAACTCAGGAAAATATAGAATATTTTACACGTGACTATCTAAAAACCAAAAGTGCAGAATATGCCGTGAAAGAATGTGAAGAGTAAATCAATCATACTAAACTTTTAAGTAACGTAAAATTAACAGCATTATTCATGCTGAAATAATAACAATTTCTATGCTTGTAACACGTGCAGAATGAATTAAATTATGATGACAATATTTAAGCAGTAACTAAGTAGTAAATGTAATTTAATGTACACCTCATAATTCTCAAATAATTTAAATTCTCTAATATTTATAAAGCAGTCTCTCTTAATATGTTATCAAAATAAAGAAAACAGGTCGGGATGAAATAAATCTGAGAAGGATCTCATATCATACAAAAGGTAACAAGAGATGAGATATTTTGCCTAAAAAGATATTTGGATCAAAAAGAGGATTGCTAAATTACAAATGATCTCTTGCATTTTTGAAGCATCTAAATAGAAAACTCAAATTTTATATTACACACTTCAATCTGACGAATGAAAAAATTCTCTTATAATATTTATAAACGCTATAAGAGACATAATTTTAACGGGATAATCTGAGCACCTTTATATAAAAAAATCTATCTATAATTTGTACAAATCAGGAACTGGTAAGTTCTACTCTTAGTTTCTATATACATGTTTTAATGAGAGCAAATAACTCATTAAAAATCATATAGTATGAAAAATAATTGATAATAAAAGCGAATTTTTAAATATAATGAGTAAAGAATTTATTAATTCCTGTAAAAGATTATTACAAAAGATGATAAAATTACAGGTATACTTCCATTTATGTCAAAAATCAATGATTACATCAAATTTAACAATTATTTTTCAAATGACCTTCTTCTTTTTTGATGCATTGTTTTTAAAATTCAGTTTCTCATTTCTTTTGATTCTTCTGGTGATTTAAATATATTTTGGCACTATTTTAAATGTCGACAATAAAGGTTTTTAATGATTCTCTTCACAATTCTTGAAATTCAATTTAGTATATTACCTTTTTTTCTAAATAATCATGATAATTGACATGTGAACTCTTACACGAGAGAAAAGATTAACATAAAATCATTTTGCATGAATGCCATACTGTTAAACATGCATAAAATTTTACCGAGCTTGATTCCTTTTGGGCTTAAAAGACTCCTAGTTGTCTTATGAGACACGTTTCCACGTGTCACTGTAGTCCTAAAAAATATATTTTACCAAAAGAAACTGTGCTCTATTTATGATAAAAGTGTATAAAAATTTGAACAAAATTACAAAATAGATTAAAAAAGAAACGTTTGTTTACCTAATGATAAATTCAGATATTTCCGTCGAAAATTAATCTTGTCATCTATATGATATAAATTCACAACACTACCATTTAAGATAATGAAGAATAGCATACATTTCACATAATATTCAAGAAAATAATAGCCTAATCATGAAAGATGAAAGTTACATCAATAAAATATATGAATATTTTTAAAGTAATATTATAATATATAAATATGATTACTCATATTTCTTTTCTTAATTACCAAAAATGAAAATCATTATTTTTTAATGATACAGAGTAAATCACTGTTTAATTGGCTTGGGTTGAATAATCTGATTATGGCAAATTACGAATAATATAAACCAAGTTTGTTGAAGATAAAAACAAATTCATCTGAGTGGCATGAAAAATCATAGTTCAAAAACGAAACCAACTTCCAGGCCCAAATATAGAAAGAAATCTCTAGGAATATTTTAACTATGGACATTCCCTTCCTTTTAATTAAATTAAACTATTATTAATTAAATTGATGAGTGAAAAATTTTAATTTTAAGAAATTGATGAAGATAGTATAGGATACATAATTGCTTCAGCTTCCTTTTTAAAATAAAATTGAAGAAACTAACAAAAAGCAATATCTTAACAAACTTCTCAAAGAGATTAGAAGATACTATGAATTCAATATGAAACAACGAGTAATTGGTAAATTTTTTAAGCCAACATTAAAAAATGAAGCTGGAAAAGAAATTTATAAAGTTGATAATAATGAAATTTATCTGTAACATGGGAAACTTATCCTTTTAGATAAGGAGTGAGAAAAAAACATGCAGCATTTGTTCAGTAGAAATAAGTTTCAAAAACATTGATATAGCTGAATATTTTGCAACAGTGAGTATACCTCAGCTGCTAGACTTTGATAAATCGGTAGCCTAAAAACTATTCACCGCTTATAGGTGGGTTAAATGCCGATGTAACAATGAATATAAGATGAATACTTTGTAACAGATGCCATAGCAATTGGCCATTAGCATGAAAAACATTGGCGTATTTGAATATTTTGTAACAGATGCCACAGCAACTAGACTTAGATAAAAACATTGGCATAGATGAATATTTTGTAACAGTGAGTAGGATGCTTCAGCTACTAGACTTAGATAAATCGGTAACCTAGAAAACCATTCATCACTTATAGGTAAGTTAAACATAATATTTTGTACCAGCATCACACCTTAAGAGTTTGTCATAGTTTCATTTCCAGAATTGGAAATCAGTGTTTTTAAACTGGAAGTGTTTGTCAATGCCTTGAACAAACTCTTATACTTCCAAACAACAATACAAAATGTGGATCAATATTCAATACTTATGGTCCCAAAAAACATCTCTTTTTGCAACAGCACATTCGGAAGACTAATAATGCCAGAATTTCGTTTTAACGTGTTCGAAACAGACACTATCATGCTATGCTAAAGATATAAGTTTCTTGTAAAAAATTTAAATGGAATATTTTTCCCTCTGGATCATTCTCGAGAAAATGTTCGATATTTATTCAAAAGCACTTTAGGATCGTACTACACAAAAAGTTATTACAGCATGATCCAGATAAGTGCAATCATATAAATTATAGTTCTTCATCTTACATTTAATAAACAGATAAGTCTGGAAGTGCTCAGTTTCTGGTTTGCACTCTACGGCTACTTTTTGCACTTATAAATAGACTGGACTGGAACAAATTAACTTGAAGATCTAACAATTAAATATCTATACCTGAGATGGTAATCAAAATTACGAACTGCTCAAATGAAGGATGAATTACTAATCTTTGCACTCTGGCAGCTTGAAGATTGATAGTACAGTTTCAAGAAAGCCAATCAGAATATATATTAAATCTCATAACAAATATATTAATAATTATGTCAGCACCCGGTGAAATTTTAAATGAAGTGAAGAGAATAATATTGCAAATTTACACATAATATACAAGCTGTTGAAGACATATAATCTAAGAAAACACTGCTTTATTAGGTTTTTCAACTGGAAGTGCTCGCGATGTTAAATATACAACCGATTCTGTGAAATTAAGTGGCATTGTATACTGAAAGTGTGCCACACGTGCATAGTACATGACGGGGGAATCAATACATGCATGTATAGGATAATTGTACCTAAAATTTTACATGTTCATAAATCAGTTCTCGATAAAATATGTTATATTAACAATAAAAGAAATGTAGGATTACTTTTCAGAGATTATAGAAGAAATTTGTTCGCGTTTATCATTTTTCAAGAAAATCCTTATTGACTGAGATTATATTTCTTTTACTTATTAACTGAGATTATATTTCCCTTAATTTAGATCCTTTGTTCATATATTATTCATTTTTTTGGATGAAGCGAAGAAAAAAGCTTAAATCAAAAGTACTGTGTAGATCAAGAAGACATACTTAACAGACATAATAAAATATAAAATGTTTAAAATAATCAAATTTGAAAGTATGGGATCCAAATTTGGTTATGTTATATAAGCAGTTTGAATTTTATTATTAAAATCACATAATAAACTTAATAGGCCCCACATATGTGAACACTTATTGGATTTTAAATTTACATATTCATTTTGTGATGAAACTACTCTCTTAAGTTTTAAAAAGCAATCACAGTGTAATAAAAAATGCATTTTTTATTATTCTTAATCCGTCGTTTTAAATCTGCCAGAATACACATAATATATTCGTATAAAAGTGTTCTCAGTATTTCCATTTAAGAGATTCAGCTGAAAAATACTGAGAACACTTTCTTTAACTTTGTATAACAACTTTTCCACAAAGTTTATTACTTGATTATGAATTACTTGCTTTAATTTACTTTTTTATGACCAGCGTAATCCATCCTTGCAGGCGTCTCTAGCCAAATTGCAGATCATCAGCCTGGCCTGCTTCTACCATTCTCTGGCTCCAGCAACCAGCTTCAGTACTTAAAAAAACAATAACACGTCTTTTCACTCGAGAAAGCTAAGAAAGGAATATTATATCCAGATACATAAAGTAAGTGAAGGCTTGCGTGATCGAATACATGTCCGGATATGCAGGCAGTAACGTGTGTCGTCTCACGGATACAATTTCCGCTCTCCGGTATCACATCGCCAAGCGAAGAGCAGTGATTACCACGACATTAATCTTTATCAGATGGCTGCATGCATGCTCTGGCGACTAAAATGCCCATTTTCAATTTGAAAACGGTCGCCAATTTTTTTCTTCTTTTGCACGAAAATTTTTACTTAAATTTAGTAAACATGAAATTTAATTTTTAAAATCCATCATTTGAAGCAAAATATTGCCATTGGACTGGAATCCAAAGTCTTTGCGCTCTACTTCATTTTTCTAAGTGATATATATTTAAAATCAATTTTGGGAAACTTATATCACCAACACTTAATAAAAAAAAAGTAAAAGAAAATAAAAGAAAAAGAAAAAAAAACATTTAAATCGTTCTTGCCAATTTAAACTAACTATAAATTGGATGTTATGATTTATCTATTTCTTGTATAAGCAATCAAATATTAATATTTAATGTGCTTTACACATGCTACATGAAATACATTTATCTTTACTTAATATTAATAAGTATTTATTTTTTAATAGTGGCATCAAGAGAGACAAATTTCCAATAATATATAAAATAACCAATCCCACTAAGATATTTTTTTCCAACTGCTCACTGAAGAACTAATCCCACTGACAAATTGACTGGTTTTTGATGGGTGGATAAAATTGTGTATTCAACATTATTGGGGAAAACGATTATGTGTTTAACTCACAGACCAATTATAAGTAAAATAAAGTAACGTACACATGATTTCAAATGTAACGAAACAAACAACCACTTTATAATAAAAAAATAAACAAACCCTAAGAATTTAGTACAAAAAGTAAGCATTTAAAACTTATCTAAATTAAACTTTTGATAGCTTACATATTTTTATAGTATAAAAATATTAAAACGCCCATGAAAAATTTTTGTTTTAACATATTAAAAAATACAAATATTGTGCTAAGAACTAAAGTGATATCTTAAATAACTTAAAAATATACCTATTATATATATAAAGCACATGTCTGGTACAAAAGTTGGGCAATTTTATTCAATTTGCTTTTTAAATTAATATATTTTTTGATTATATCTCATAACAGTTCAAATACCATTGTTTTGAATTTTTTCTAATGTTTTTTTAAAAATATATATCCAACTATCATACGAACCGAAAACGTTGGAAGAATTATACCACATATATTTTTAGCATAGAAATATGCTCTCATATTACAAATCTGTCATCAACTTTTTTTAAAGATTTTAACATATATATCATTGTAAAAGGCGGAAAAAAATTAAATATATAAGTAAGAAAATACAGTCTGCAATTCTTACGAAATCCGAGAGGCAAATCCTATAATATTAATCATAAATCAACAGAGCATAGTTAAAAGATTATACAGCAAATTAAAAAATCGCAGGGTAAAAAGGCAATTATCGCCAAATGAAGGAAGACTTCTTTCTAACAATGTCTTTATGATGAGCTGTTCATTTGACGTGGTGGTTGGATAAATGGCTAATTTGGCATGATCTCCCTCTCCACACGCAATTGATAGTGGTGTCATTGTCGTCTCCGGACGTCAAGGTACGAAGGACAGACAGACACGCGCTTATGAGGCTCTTTCATAACCCTTTAAGACACCACCTTATCATGTCTTTCATTATGATTGTTTTCTTTTCTCTGTTGTAGAACGGTGTATTCATTTTCTGTTCGCTCACTGTATGGCCATGTTCACGCAAGCGAAATTAGGTGTTCATTACAATGTGCCTCGAGGGAAAAGAAGGCCGTTGTAACAGCTATTTAAGAGTATCGTTGATACACTGAAGAGATTTGCCAGATTGACTTAATTAATTGCAGCTTCCTTGTGACGTCACTGGAAACCTATTGTGTTATTATGATACCTTTGAATAGCTCAAAGGATATTTATTTAACTAATATAATATTTATCTCACTCTGTAAGCGCCATAAAAGGAAATTGTTTTATTGGTTATTTACTTTTTCATATACTAAAAAAAAATATCTAGATTTTGAATTTAACTGTGCAATTTGTTATGAACCTTTAGTTTAAATTTTTTGAATAGAAAATATATTTCAGTCATTAGTTTTTTAATAGGAAAGTTCTCTTAAAAAAGAAATAATTTTAATTTTGATTATAAAGATACAAAAGGATTAATATTTCTCATTATTGAATATGATGATACTGAAAAGGACAATAGATAGTGATTAAATTCACGTGGAATCAAATATTTTATTTCTCTCAAAGTACAAATCTGTACTCTTTCATCGAGTAAATAATTCAGGTACAAAATAGTTTGAATAGTGTATTGGAATTGATTAGTAATTATGATGTTTTATCAACTAAGCGATGTTTTTAATCATTAGATTAATCACTAGCTTCAAATTTTATAAGCTTTATCTATTTGTTTTATTACATTAGAATAAACTATCGTGTATGTAATAAAAGGTTCTATAATGTAAAAATTTTAAAATCAGTCACACTGTAATATAAGATTTTGTACCAATATTTAGATTGAGTCTCTTAATTTTTTTTTTTTTTTTTACTTAACTTTTTTGTTTTCTATTTATCTTAATTTTGGTTTGCTACTTTTCAAACCAATGTATTGATGTACACATAGTTATTTATAAGTTTGTACAACTTCATAAAATTCCCATTCACGTTTAAATTTTAGATTCTAATTAGAAGTAAAAAAAATATTTAAACTTTGAACTTTTATTTACTATACTTCATATTATCTAGCTATTTTAAATCAATTAAATTTTAAAAAAAAATTTAAATTATCAAAATTTTTGTTTTTGAACATGTTTACTTTCACTGAGAGTAAGTTACAATGAAAAATAAATTTTGTATTTCTAAATTACTATAATTGGATTTTATAAGCATTTTAAATACGATTAAGTGTAGCCTCTTGATAAGTTTAACCCTTTTCCCCCTAAAATAAACTTTAACAATAGCTCAAAAACCAAGCTCTGAAAGTTAATAAATATTCACTTAGATGAAAAATAAAACAAGCAATAAATCATTTTACAAATATATGTTGATATCATGTAATAGTGATTATTATATTATGAGAATGTTAAAAAAAAATACCAAATAAGAAAGTATTGTTTTAATGAAAAACTTTTTCAATAACTTTGAGTGACAAATTTATTCATTTACAATTCCAATAATAAAAAATAGACCTTTTATTTAATTGAAAAAATTATCTGCCATTTAGAAAAAAATATTTTTTCTGACTGTTTTTCAATATGTAGCAATCTAAAAAAAAATGAAAAAAGAATGAAAAATCACAAGCAAATATATTATTTGCAAAGAATTTAAGAAATAATAGGAATTTTTATTATCAGTAATTTTTAAACATTTATGTTATCAGATAAGTAGTAACATTTCCACATATTTATTTTCAAACAATAATTTAATCATCATATACATTTTAAAATTTTTTTAATATATAAATCAATTAATGTTTATCTCCTTTCAAAAATATCTTGCAATATCAGTTAAATTTTTTTATCAATTTTTAAATTCCCAAATAGTATTCAATTTCCATTCTAAGATAAAAAAAAAATTTTGTTTATCTCAAAGAAATACGAGGGAAGTTTTCTTTTCATTGAATTTTGTCTTTTTTATTTTAGATTAAGTTCTTTATGAACTAATCAAAGTGGCGAGATGATTTGAGAAATTTCTTTTCTTTAAAGAATATTAGGCCATATTTTCATCAGAATTGAACACATAGTAGAAAAAATTATTTTTTCTTATTGTGTGATAAAACTCTAAATATAAATAATAAAAGATAAAATATAAAATTCATATCCTCTTAGCTGAATTTTAATAGTTGTTTGAAGATAAGGTGATTTGTATTCTTTGCAAATCGTAGAAAATTGTTACATTATTATATGTAAAATTTTGTTCCACTTATGCAAGGTAGTTAATGGAGATTATGTTTAACTGAAAGTAAATTTATCCTTATGGTTACAAAATAATGTTTCACTTCAAAAAAAAAAAAAAAAAAAAAAAAAAAAAAAAATTGTTGTTTAAAGGAATAGTTGAATGATCGAAATTTTAATATTGTAGTTGTGAGTATTTAAATATCGAGGATAAACTATGTACTCAAATTACTTTAGTAGAGTACTTTTGTAGTACTCAAATAAAAACTGGTCTATAAGAGAGGTGTTCTTCAAATGAAGATGAAGTCGTTCACACACGCATTTTCATTCTCACAAAAAAACTGTACTTCATTTATGGATAAATTTTTTATTACATTTTTTATGCAAGCAAAATACAATAAAGTACTTTGGCAACCTGCCAAAGTTTTTACATTCATTAAAAGAAGTGATGCCAACAAAAATAAATGTAATTTAAAAAACTGTTTTAATGTCACGGAAAATATTTAATTAAACAATAAAATAATTAAACAATGAAGATGATAAAGTGTTTATAAAAAGGATGAAGCTTATGAAAGAAGATATAGCTAATGCTATCTTATTTACTATTAATTAATCACTAAAATGGAGTTCTTTCTTTCAACACAGTTTTCCATTGTTACACATATAATGTTATCTCTTAGGATCTAAATTATATGCATAAGCTCAGATTAATCTCATTAAAAACATTTTGGTTTTTTTTTTATAATAGATATTTGACTATGGATTATTAAAATGAATTATTTCAGCATGAAAAAAAGCAAAGGTTTTTGCAAAGTACTTGAAATCCAGAACCTTAGAAACGGTGTCTCTTATGGAAAGTGCATGTGATGAGAAAGCAGAACAATAAAAAAATCACTTGGTTGTCACGTAGTTCCTTATCTTGTAGAGCCTTATCTCTTGCCAAGAAAGTAGTAAAATATCATCTAGTGTTTCAAGGTCTTTTAGCCGATGATAGTATCAGGATAGCACCTTTTGCAAACAATTGGGCGATATCTGCGCCACAATCTCGATGCTGATTTCCTGTCCGCCTACAGGGTTGCCAGGAAATCTCAACCTTTCTCATCTTTTTCTATAACCATTTACGTGGATAACGTAATATAGTGACTCTTTGTTTCAAGAGTGCAGCGGAATCATTGGGGTGACAAGCTCCTAAATCGTCTCGAATTAGGTCTGCCGTTGTCATTTGGCGCTATTCATTTCACGCAGATGATTCCAAGTGATACCGATGAAAGAATTATACCTTTTAGACATTGAAAAATCAAGATAATGGACTTGCAGAGGAGGAACGATCCCCTTTATCCAGCGCTGTGCTTATCGCTGGTAAATTAGTGTCTCATTTTTTGATGATACGTTTCATCAGCATCCTTTACTTGCACAGTAGTATTATGGATGACATTTCTGAAAAGGAAATGAAAATGAGCATTCATACTATTGCCCGATTTGCCTCATTTAATTCTCCTATCACAAAATGATAGTCTTATTAATTGTTAGTCTCATAAAAATTTATCAGATAGATTAACACTTTAAATTTTAATGCATAAATATTAAAAAGGATGAATATATGTCTTGAAAACTATTTAAATAATAAGAAAAATAAATAAATCTATTTAAATACATGTTTTCTTTTTATAAATTATATTTTTCAAATATTAAATAAAATTGTATATAAATTGAATCTAAGTTGAATGCAAAAAATTTTTTGTAAATAAAAAATGAGAAGTCTAGCGAATATTTCTGTTTGGCCATTTGTAAAAGTATATTACTCAGTTTATTACCATTATTTCCTGGTACTTTGTGTGTTCATGAGATTCAATTTCTCATTTATAAATATATTTTTTAAACAAACAAAATGTGACAATATTCTTACTTTAAAATATTTTTAACAGCATGCTCGTCATACTATTGTTTTAACGGATTTAAGATTTAATATTTTTCAAAAAATTTGATTATGCATCTTGAGATACTCTTAAAAAATTCTAAATGACAATCAAAATTGAAGTTAACATTGCAGTTGTAAATATGTTATTTTTCTTTAGCATGATTTTATAATAATTTGAATAAATTAACCAAAATTTTAAATTTTATTGACTAAATTTCCATTAAATCTTTATACATACATCTTACTAGTTCATATTCTAGTTTTGTATGTGTATGAATATTGTATGTGTCATCAAAAAAATAAAATTTAGTACAGTCCAGCTTTGATCTTACAAGCATATTTACATAGTTTTCTCTAACACTTCATTGAAAAACTCTATACGTTCTGCAAAAAATTATTTAATGCTTTTTTTAAAAAATATCTGGAGTTCTTTTGTAGTTTGCAACGCTAAAATTTAAAAAACTAACCTAAATTATTAAATTCCTACTTTTAAATATCTATTTAAATTATAAGCATATCTTACATATATAATAAAACCAAGTGTGTATTTATATATTTGGTTGTGTCTGCATGTAATAATTATTATTATATTTTATAATTAATTATGTAATAATTATTATTATTATTAGTCAACACTAATTTTACAAATATTTCTACACAATGCTCTCTACTTAACATTCCATTTAACAAACTTCTGTTATTTCTTTATAATTTGAAATGCCAAGACTTTAAGGGGTTGAATTTACCCCTTCAAATTTTCATTACAATTATAATTTCATGAAATTCTGATGAATCACACCAGAAGACGTCTTGTCTATTGATTTTGTCTGTATGTACTATAGTATATACAGACCTTCTAAGAATTTTGTGAAGAATATATTGGAAAGTTCTATGCTCATCTAATTCTCAGAAAAATATTTCAAAACTAGGTACTTCAACTTCGATCACTCGATAGGATACAGTTTAACAATCTGACATATTGACTTAATCTCTAGGATCTGGGAAACACAGGTATGTGGATTCTACGCATGCTCACTTCCAGGTATTTCACGCCCTGTAAACATAGGGCCTGCCTAAAGTGTGCCTGTCAACAACGAGTCAGAAGGGCAAACAAAAGTGACAACTTTATCGTTTCAAGTTCACTGGTCAGTAACATACAGGATGGTCTTCTTAAATTCTCCTTGAAAAAGCAGACAGTTGTTTCTGCTTTGCTAATTGTTATTTCTACTTAAGCAGATAAATACTCCTTGAAAAAGAAGAAAAAATTGTTATTTGTTTTATAACTTCTGAGATCCAGTTAAATAATTTGCATACTTTATTTTTTTTATGAACTCAGGAATATTTTGAAGGATAGATATTTTTATGTTAATATTTTTATTAGAGTTTAAAAATACATTGTTAGTTATATGATTAAATGAGTTGAAATATTTTAAGGAAAAATGTGAAATAAAAATTTTGTTGCTTATTTTTGTAAGCTGTTTTTGAAAATTAAATATCGAAATTTATATAGAATGGTATTTTCAATTCATTTTAATAATTTATTTCAATGATTGGAAAATATTCTTGATAGTTATTTGTTAATTTCATTTTGTTATGTTGCTGCATATTAATAAAATCATTCAATATTTCTATTATTTATTATTTTTTAACTCGCATTAAGAAAATCATAAGTTATTTTTGTAATAAATAATTTTCACTTATATATTTGAAAAAAAAAATATTATAAAACTGTGGAAAGGATAACCAACTATTCAAAAGTAAATGATTACTAATATAGAAATGTTAAATGAAAACTGATAATGAAAATGATTATTTAACTTAGAAAAAGAAGTTAAAAAAAACAATATAAAATTCATAAAATCTTATCCTTAAAGTTTTTATTTTAACATATAAAAAAATACTAAGCAGCAATAAATAGTACCAAAAGTATAGTTGTTAAATTTTTATTTTAAATTCAAGAAAAGTATAATTCCTCTTGGGATTGAAAATTTTTAGGCAAAAATGAAGGTTAATTAACTATTTTTAATTGTTTTCCTAATATAAATATTTTATAAATTATTTTTATACAAATATTTAAATATTAACACAATAAATATAAATTCTTATAGATAACAGCAATTGTAGCTGATAAAATTTGAAGTTTATTTTAAGCAAATTCAGAATGGCATGACTTGTTTATCTAATTTAAAACAAAGCACGAACCTTTTTACTCACAAACCGGAAATAACAGCTGATCAATCATCATTCAATGAAAGATCAATCAGAATTATAAACAATAATCAATTTTCAGCTGGGTTCAATGGATTTCTATTTCTTTGTTCGCTTTCAATACTTTCCTCTTTTCTTTGTTTTTGTTCTCCTTTCTTGTTTAGTCTTTTTATAAATGAATGATAAGGAGAGAAATAATGCATATTATTAGCTGAATTATATTTGTCGGATTTTCTCCTCTTTCTATTATAAAAAACAGCAAACAGAAAGCATAACATTTACTCTTCATTACTTGAAAATAATGAAAATGTTTTACATATTTAGAACATTTAAATTACTTAAAAAAAATCTAAAAAAGAAAGAAAGATAATGTTATATATGGAAAAGTATGCATATTAATATATAACAAAATTTATAATTTTCATAATACTAAATTTTATTAAATATTTATATACACTAGTGTTCTTTCAAAAAACGAATACATTCCAAAATATTTTCCTAATAAAAATGAAAAATCAATATAACATTAACTCTAAGAGCCAAACAATAATAATTTTTAAAATCGGCTGATGCCATATAAAAGATATATTAGTTTTGTATATATACTGTGGTTTCCTTGAGTTTAGAATGTAGTTCAAAATAAGCTAATTGGATATGATACCATTGGAATAACATACATTTAGATTAGCAAATTTTCTAAAATCTTTTATTAAACATAATTATTAAACAAGGAATTTGATTAACTTATAATAAAAATAAAATACAATTAAAAGAAAATTATATCAAAAAAATTTTAATACAGATAGACGTAATCACTTAAAAAATTCGAATAGATGGTTATTGTCTCTTAATTTATTATTTTCTATTTTAACACAGCCACAAATCTTTTTTCATCTGTTATATAAATTAAACACACACACACACACACACACACA
>JAPDSC010134124.1:177647-188220 GCA_026290005.1 Latrodectus geometricus
TATTTTAATTTCAAAATCGCTTTTCACAATTTAAAGAAAAAATAACTTTTCTTCCCAAATTAAAAGCTTCTTTCATTTTTTTTTTCATTTTATAACTTCCTTTATTTTTACGAATAATTAAACAGTTAGTATTTTCATATTTCGTGAATATTTAAACATTTACATAAATATGTTAGGAACTAAAAACAGTTACAAATAAAAAGAAATCAATATAAATAAAACAGCGAATTTTCTTCATAACTAGAAAACATTAAATGTAATTTAATAATGTAACAAAATTAATAATTTAGTTCTAAAATTATTTACTATGTGCATATGTATGTGTATAAATATATTCATAAGTATGCATGCACGTATGAATGAATACAATATTTTATTGTGTATAGAACATCTTATGCCGTTTATAGTTACTGAATAAACTTGCAGATGGCAGCACTATAGAGTAAAAATTTAAAACATTTGTGTCATATCGCTTAGATAAGATTTTTATTTCCGTAGTTTATTATCACATAAACTAAGAATTTTTTCGGTAATTTAATATCAGATTAAATATTTGTTTATTTTACAATTTCTTAACATAATTATTGATATGGATATTTTTTTAATTTGCGAAATTTATATATAATTAAGATAAAGAATTTGCTTATATTAGTATTCGTCAGATTTTATGTAAAATGATTTTATCCTGTATTTCAAAAAAAGCTTGTACTCGGATTCAAATCTTTGTAAGAATCAAACCTCCATCATTTTTGCATCTCCTCATGAGGTTAAAAATTACCATTGAAGTGAGTAATGTATATAATAACCAAATAATGTTAATTTTATGTTATAATAAATTTTCATTTTAACATAAAATTAACAATTAATTTTATTCACCTATTTTTATTTCGTAATATTTAAAGTAAATGATAAAAAAATAAAAATTAATTTTTTTTTTTAAAAAAAGGCATATTTTTTCCTAAATGAAGCAAGGAAATCCGTTGTATTTTAAAAGAAAAGAAGAATATAAAACATTTTCTTTCACTGAAACTACATTAGCATATTTCTCATGATAATTAATCAAAATTAAAAACCCTTGATTACGAAGTATATGTAACAATGCTCAGTTTTATTCTAGAAAATAATTGAGATTAAGCATCAATTATTTTCTCAAGTTGAAAAAGCTTCTTATTAATGCAATAGATGGCGCTACTACAAGTCTGTAAAATTAAAAATATTGTTAATACATTCATGAAATTTCGATAACAAAAAATAAGATTGTAAATTATTCAGATTGAAAAAAGAAATAATAATTTGATATAACATAACATTAAGAATTCCTTTGAATATAATAATTGAATTTTCAAAGCTTAAGCAAAATTATTTTGAGAGATCCACATTAGTTTATACAATAATTTTTCTGACACAATGTTTTCTTTATGCCAACATTCATCAAAAGTATTTATATTTTAATGCTAGTTCTGATTATCTACTTAAAAGTTGAAAAAATAAAATTGTAGAGCAGTTATGTTTCTGAAATCTGCAGCAAAATTTAATATGAAAATTGATAACATATGTATGTTTGCATAAAAAATAAAAATTCTATTAATATAATAATTCATTTCCTGAAACTTGATATTCACAAATTATAATACAAGCTCATTAACACAGTTGAAAAATTTTAAGAACTTTTTGTGTATTATTGTTTGAAAGTTTAAATCTATTAAATAATGAAATTAAGACATTTTATCATGCATTTTAAAAATCAAAATTTAATTTAACGAATAAGGTAAAGTTGTTGTCTTATGACCAAAAGAAAACAATTTACAAAAAATTTAACCTACCATTGATCCTTGAAGTAATTTCTATCTGCATCTAACACATTCTGTTAGTATCTCTAGCTGTGCAAACCCGTTACAGTAAAATTTGGAGATCTTGGAAGAAATCCGTGAAAGCTTCGCACAAGACTGTAGTATAGATGAAGGATTTTCCACGAAAAATTTTGTCCCAAAAGTAGAGGAAATGGTGATCTGAAGGCTGGTGAATTTAAGGATGGTAAATAGTCTTCCAACCAAGTCACTGTATGGTTTTCCTAGATTAAGTACGAAACGAAACAGGGTGTTGTCATACAAGAAGAGTACATTGCTATATGATTCACAAGTGACGCCTCCCTCAGTCGCAATGTCTGTTACCCACGTTTTAACTGTTACAAATATAAGACTTCAATAATCATTTGCTTCGCTAATCACAGTTCAGAGAGAACCTAGATGATTATTCAAAGGATCAGACACAAAGCATAATCCTGTGGGGGTACATGAATGATTTAAATCTGAATGAGACAATATTCTGGTACCATAAGCAAGCTTGGGAATATCATAAGGCCCATTTTTTGTCACTGGTAAGAATTCAAGTGAATGTAGTAAGTACTGTGGAGAAAGAACTGACTTACATGATGCCACTCTTTGTTTCCTGTTAACTTTCAACAGTGTGTGCACAATCAGTTTGCTCAACTGGTAGTCCTACCAAAGCGGTGCAAATGAAGTCAAATTGTTTCATTAGAAACGTTAAACTGTCTTGCAAGCTCATTAAACATTGAAATATTATTTTCGTCAATGACGCGAACAGATTCTTATTATAAAAGGAATGTGGTAATAGACTAATGTGTAAGCATCACAGATGTACCACATAGTGATAGTAATCACAGAGAGGTAAATCTCTCGACCTTAGTTTTGGAACCCAATGTGTCTTGTGGTATATTCATTCACAGCACCATCTCCTAATGCTGGGACTTATTAGGGAAGTTGTTGCTGCTACTGATATCCCTAATTTGAACTCAAAGCAACCAACACCGAACAAGCTCCTTGGATACAACCATTTGTCTCTTCTCCTGCATGATTTACGATAGATAAAAGTGCATGGTTGACCTGCTTATATAGTAACTTATATTCTTTCTCTGCACTAACATGTTTTTAAATACATCTATTTGCATATTTATTCTTACTCCATAAGCATGGCAAAGTAAAAAGAATCAACTAGAGCCTTATCGGTACCTTATAGAATTTGCAACTCTAATGGTTTTCATTTATTTTTCATCTTTGATACCACAATAAATATATAAATAAATGTACTTGATAAAAATGTGTACTTACATCTAATATTTTTAACTATGACCGAAAGGAGATTTTTGCACTTTCACAACGAAATTTTTTTTATGCATTTTTCAATTACACTATTTTTTTATAGCTGTAAGGCAGAATTTAATTTCGGAATGAAAGAAAAAATTCTAAACTTAAAACCAAATAATTTTAATAAAATTTTTTCAGCTTTCTATAAAATTGTCTATTTCTCTTGTAAATAAAGTAATTAATACAAAAAAGTTGAAGTTTTTTAATGGCAAGAGCGTGAACGCTTACTTGCATTATTTTCAATATATGGGGAAATATTGATTTTTAAATGTATAACAAATATATCTTTGAAATCAATATTTTTACAAATATATTTTGCAGAAAAATTTCATTTCTTTTCATATTCGATTTTGGCTAAAGGTTTCCTAAACACATACGGGACTGTAGTGATAATAGTTCTATTAGATTATATTTAGGAAATAATTCTCCATTTCCTTAAATTTAAAATTGCAATAAAAATGCAACAATGTATAAATATAATAATTTTTGGATCATATATTTTGAAGAGCTAAATTTTCTTCTAAAAGGATGATCAATCTCTTGTGTTAGTGAGAAAATTATTTAATTAAATGTCCTTTTCTTATATTTTAAAAACAAACATTTTTAATTAATTATATTATTGTGAAAGATAAATTATAATCTAAATGCATATAAGATAAAATTAATTTTACTTATTTTAAGAGAAATTATGATGATATAAATTATCTTCTAAATTTTTTTTATTTATTATAACTCAATTTTCGTATGCGTTTTACAAAATTTAAAATTACATATAAATTAATATAAATTTTGTATACAATATGGGTTTAACAGAGAATCAATCGAAACAAATTTTAAAGTAGATAAAAAAATTATATATTGGTGTATTTTAATTTTATTTCTACTTACCATATATATTTATATACCAATTTGGCTCTTTTAGCAAATCTGATTCATGCTATTTGGTTCCTACTAAAGATATATTTTACATTCCGCGAAAATCATTTTTGTAATATATTCATTTCTAATATTTAAAATCAAATATTATATTTCCTTAGAAACTAGTTTTCATACTGGGTGTTAAACACTAAATATTTTTTTCAGACAAAAAAATGATCAAATGGAACAGCTAATGAGCATGGTTTTTTTTCGAGAATAAAAAATAGTGTACCTTTTATTCTAATTATCTGTTCGAATTTAGTTGGTCCCTTTTTATCGATAGACTAATTAAGACAAGTTCATCAGAATGAATGGTTGGACAACTTGTGTACAGTATTAAGGATTTCGAGTTTTTTGTGATAGTGTGTTGGTGGGGAATAAAAAGATGTCTTCGATTATCTGCTACCAGTGCCATCTATTGAGCTAGCATGTCATTACACAGCTTTGGGAGGAATATAATAATGCACCTCCAACTATCAAAATAACTTTATGAATATATTTTGTAATTAATTTTTATTTTTTAATTTCTAGATTGTTGTTTTAGAAAGAAATTTCATTAATGATTACATTGTTTTTCAATATCTATTAAGTTATTTCAGAATTAGAACTGGCAAAATTTCTTTTCGTTTTATCAACTCTCATCATGAAGCAAACCTTACAGACTACTCAAACAATAGTATAATATTCATTACATAAGACCAAATTATGTAAGAAAAATAAATAAAAACTTAGTTAGGCAATATTTAATAACTTGAAAATTTTAAATATACTAAATAGCATTCTCGTACGGTTTTAAAATTTCAGAAGCTATTGCAAAATTGAAGAATGTAATGCGATATTATAAACATTTAATATTTTTAAAGCATGTACATTATAATGCACATGCTTCAAAAGCATGCTTTTTGAAACATGTTTCCTTAAAAATTTGAGATAAATATTTAATTGGAAAAATGCTAAAATATCTAAGATAATTAAATTGCAAGTGATATATATACAAACAGATAAAAAATTATAATATAGCATGAAAACACGATAGTTAAAGTTAGTAAATAACATGTGCCATAATGGTAGTGTTCCATAAGAAGTAAGATAATGATGAGGTAGATTTGAAGCATTAATCAGTTAAATGTGTGTTATTTAGAATCATTGCCTCTCATTAATTAAGGTATGAAAATGAGAATCAAAAGTTTGATGTATATGCTTTAACTTTGATTTTCCAAAGACTAAATAAAATTTAAAATTATAGCTATCAAATATTTTGTTTATCAAACCAAATTAGCATTAATAAGGCTGGCTTAACAGATCTTAAAAAAACCTCAAGCTCCCTGCTGATGAAGAAATACATAAAAGTTCATTTAAAATGGGATGTTACTTTCTCCTGCAACCAAAAAAAAAATACTTTTCTTGGATTTTGCCTTTTATATTCTGTAGAATATACAAGATATTATGACCAACATCTACAGTGAAATATTTGATAAAATGGTTAAATCTTTGAAACAAAAGAAGAGATATTAGCTAAATTGGAGCTATTTTTTTTATACTTTTTATTTTACATTGGTGCTCATCGTAATATTTAATTACATCTAGCTTAACCAATGAATGCCAAACCAATGATTCAAAAATGAAGGTCACACATTTAATTAACAGATTACCTATGTTTAATTCCTACTTATATCTACTTTCCCAGCTATTCGACAAATTATTTTTTGCTAGAATTATTTTTGCCAACCCAATATAACTAATAGCTGTCTTTGATTGTAAATCATTTAAATTCCTTTTAAGATATTGATATAAAATACCGAATATCTTTTATGGTATTTTATATCAATATTTTGAAAGAAAGGTTTGCTGCTTATTAAAGCAATTCATTAAATTACTTTAATATACAGTGATATACTGGCTGTGATGGCCTGGTTGATTAGGAAGTCGTTCTCGTTACCGAAAGGTGGTGAGTTTGAATCCCGGCTTATTTGAAGTTCCGTCTTTTTCACTAATGGCGACTCGGGCACGTAAAATGTATCGTGGTCGCAATGTCTTTCCTGCTCCCATTCCAGATTAATACCTCTGGGTGTGTTAGGAGCAGGTCTTGGGTCCTCTCCGGCTTCCTATCTTTAAATTGGAACATCCAAATGGTGTTGCCATCTGTGAGCCATACTTCCACCCTCGCAGAGGGGTGCTCTGTTCAAAAATGGAAGACACGTTTTATGACTTCATTCTCCCAATCCCTGATGGGCGGACTTGGCTTCGCCAAGTGCCATATGTAAGATAAAGAAAATATAAGAGAAAATTTTCTTTCATCAAAAATGTGAAATAATGAAAAAAATGGAAGTTTTTAATAAATTTCAATGAATAAAGGTCTCATCAGATGAATCTCTATAGTGTCAATAAGCAATTAGTTCAAAAGATGGAATATGCTGCAACCTTTTGATTAATCAAAAGGTTGGAGCATTTATACTATCTAAATTCTTAGTGGCAAAACATACAATAGGAGCCAAGGTCTACAGTGCCTATTTCTGTTTTCATGATCATGGGCCCTGGGTGTGTAGCATATATACGTCCCGGTAAGTTATCAGCCTAACTCGTTCCAAACTTAGTTCCCAAACTTGCTTGGTACTCAATTTTATCGACCATTGACCTCAAATGGTACACTTTTACTAAATTCAGTTATTACGCCTTTAAATATTTCATTAGATTTAGAAAAGGAAATGGTTTCTGATAATGATTGAAGTTTTTTATTTAGATTGGTTTTGATCTATTTTATCAAATAACAACAAGTGTAATTTTTACTAATAAAAGATCTTAAATTAAAACTTATGATTGAATGCAATGAATTAATTATTTATTATTTTTGTTAAAGAGAAATTTAGGTTCTCTGATAAGCTTATTTATATTAAAATATTATGTATATACATAATTTTACAATACTTAGTTGAAGGAAATTGTATTTTGTAATTTAAGGAGTTCTTAAAACTTAATATTTCAATGATAAGTACAAATGTTTGAAATTTTATTTGTCTTGAAATTTTTACGTTTCAATTTATCGGAGGGTTCATTTGTGTTTCAAAATATTTTGATACAAATAAATTGATACAAATTTTCGTCTGATATAGTTCTTTAAGACACCTAATGATATAGTTATAACAAAACCGATAACCAATATAAATTAGAAATTTTCAATTAATCACGATTACACTGACTTTTATCACTATTAATGTTATCAGACTTATATACGAGATAATACGTTTCATTTCCATTTTTAAATTATTATGAGAAAAATAATTTTTTAAAAGTTTAATATTGTCAAAATTCACTGCAGCCTTATTACATATTGACAATTAACTAAGGTCTAATTTAAAAAATCAAAAAACGGATCTTATTTTTAGGAACAACTTAGTTAACAAACAAGAAATCAAAACACAAAAGTGATTTGAAAGGAAAGTTCTTGTTATCAAATTAAATATTATGAATAAAAGTAAGAATCTCTGGCAAATTATATTCATGAAACTTGGTTGGCGCAGCTTGTCCTTTTTTGGACCTTGCGCCATAAAACCAAACCAACCATTATGAAACTTGGAGCTACAGGAGCTCAGTAGCTTCATATTGCTTACTGTTAAGATCAGCAAAGTTAAGCCTCATTTGCCAAGCGCAGTAATAGGTAGGGTGACCACATTCTCCTTCATTGGGTTGCTGGAACTTAATGAGTTAAATAGACCACGTTAATCTGAGGTGTTCAAAGTCCTCCTTCTGGTGTGTCGTGAATGGGGAGAGAAGAGTACCAGCTCAGATGTGACCTCGTCACCCAACCGTTCTTCAAAATTATGAGGATGTGCTTGTTGATTGGCGAGTATTTCGAACCCGTTAACTTTAAATTACAGCCCGGGTACATATGCATCGCTATGTATATTGATGAAACGTAATTATTGCAACTGAATTTCCATGCTGATTTTGTTATATTTATTAAAAAGAAAGTCGTCATTTTTAAAGCCATCCATGATCATTTGTAAAAACAAAAATAAAGCACATCAATGAGTGCTCAGGGAGAAAAAGTAAATAGCTTTTCAGCATCGTTTATAACTGAAAATTTCAAAACATGTGTGATTGAAAACTCAGAATATATCAGAAAAACTTGATTTCATAAACATCACGAAGGGTTAAATTGTAATAATGAAAATCTCATTCCAGTTTCCTACTATGACAAAGAAGTTATCATGTAACAAAGTACTGTTGCTTATAATACACTTATAAGCAAAACTTTTTTAAAACATGCTTTCTTTATACTCTTATGATTTGTTTCTGTTATAAAAATACCACTCATCTATAATAATACCTTCTGAATTTAAAAGTAAATACACACATGATTTACTTTTCATCAGAACGAATATTTATTTTGAGATGGATAAATAATTCTTTATCAACCAATTGGAAAATGCAAATTACTTTTGTGATCCCTTTCTAAGCGAATATAAAAATTATATATATGAAATATAAATAAATGAACAATATGCAAGTTATTTATCTTTAAATTATTTTCACATTAATATAATATGATAGTTTATAATTACCTTAATTTTTTATGTATGAATATTATGGGAGGAAACATGCATTTAAAAAAATATGCTTGTATGTACGTATATATATATATATATATATATATATATATATATATATATCTAATAAAAAATATAAATTATCTACTTCTGAATAATCTTACAGAAAATTTAATAAATATTATTTAGAGCACTGTCAGCAAAATAAAATTTATTCATTTATTTTTCGTAAAGAAAAATGTAGAATTGCATTATTATATATTATTTAATTATTATATATTATTTATTTGTTAACTTATAATACTAAATTGCATAATTTAATATTATAAGTTAACAAATTGTTTTAATAGTTATCATATTCTGCAGAAAAAAAATTAATTTAATAAAATCGTCACTACTATATAAGGACGATTTTTAAATTTGAACACAATTCGACATCTAATTTTTTCTTATTTTTTCATGTTTCAAGATACAATTCTAATGAATCTTTGCTTGGGAAAGTTGAAAATTTGGTATTATAAGTTAATCAGTTGTATCTCTATTTATTATTAGTTGTCGCATTGCTGCAGAGAAAAAATAATTAATTTAATACAAACACCATTACTATATTGTCTTTTTTTTTAACTTGAACAATTCAGCATTTAATTTTTTTTTAGTTTTTTTTACATTTCAAAACAAAACATCAATGGTGAATCTTTCTCCTGGGAAAAGTAAAAAATAAACAAATGAATTGAAAATTGAAGAAGAGATAGAAAAAAGTCCTCTATCATCTCAGAAGCTCACAAATTATAAGAATTCAAATTTCCCGAGCGTTAAAAAAAGAGTAGCCAATGAAAAAGAAGTGAATTGGATGCTGAAAACTACTAGAGCATCACAAACTGCAATAGAGCTTCGTACTATTAGCAAAAAGCAGTTTTATTTGATCTGCCAGCTTTCTCCGAAGGCTATTAAAACTGTAACCGCAATCGGGGAAGGAATTTTTTGCCTCTGCTGTTAATGTTTATCACATGTCAGAAAAGATTCTTATGGACAGAGGAAACCACATGAAGAGTCCAGTCAACCTAAACGATTGGCCCTTGGAGATGTGGTCATTGGCCGAAGAGCTTGTTGGTCAAAAAAAAAATATTTAACTTTGAAAGACTTCATATTTTTCGTATTGTTCTGTGATTATTTTTCTGTAAAGTGATTGTTATTTTAATCACTCATCATTAATAATTTAAATTGCTGTTTATTTTTAATGTTTCAAATTTTTAATTAATTCATGATACTGGAGGAAATATTATAACCCATGCATGAAAAAAGACAGAGACATTTTATCGATGAAATTACTTATTGTTACTGAAATTATACAGACAAATGCATCAAGGAAGAGTAGCGAAACTAATATATAGTCTCATGACCTCTCCATTTTCTTTTTGCTTAAGTCTCAAAACTGAATGAATTATTTATAAATTAATACGTTCAAATTGGTAAGCATCGCTATCAATTCCAGCTGTTATTTCAAAAATATTTATTTTTAATTTGATGGAAATATATTAGGTTGGGGAAAAAGAAATCCATTATTTTTACGTGAATTTTTTGTAACTTCTTTCAGATTCGCTTTGTAAAAGGGATTAAAACAGTTTTCATGTAGATTTTTAGGTCTTGTGCGAAGCTACGACTGCTGACATACTGTCAAGTTTGATAATTTTTGATATTTTATAGACATTCTCGACGATGTTGTATCCATGCGAGGTGCATCTTTAGCATCCAAATACCCAAACGGAATCGACGAAACCAAAATTGTGAGTAACTGGTTGTTACAGTCATATATAGAACGATAAACACCTTTCACCATTTTAGCCACCTGGTCAGCATTTTCGCCATTATAAAAGAAAAACTAAAATGTATCGAATTTTCTGTTTGTTGTCTTCTATTTTTAAAACCTTGTACTCATAACTGAAT
>JAPDSC010134124.1:190374-211025 GCA_026290005.1 Latrodectus geometricus
ATATATATATATATTTGGAATGTAGTATTTATTTTTAAGCATCTTCTAATTCTTAGCTAACAAAAGATTAAATATCTTTCATAATTAATGATAGGAATTAAAAAATACAAATTAAATATAGTGTAACTTATACATTGTAAACATATTTCTGAATTTAAGTCCTGTTTTTTGATTTTTAAAAAATTGCATATTAAATGTATTTTACTACATTGCAATTTAATTAAAATTTTAATTATATAATTAATTTTAAATACTATACCAATAATATAAAATTTTACAATATTAAATTCCCTTTATAAAAATAGTATAAAAGTTATTCCTTATTGACTCACAGAAAATAAGTTTACATACTCAAGAATCACTCTAAATATTGCAACAAAGAGGAATTGTCAGGTTGAGAAATATTGTAAACATAGCAGTAGTATTCTACAAAATTTAGCTTCACTATTCTTTAAATTTAAAATATTTATTAAATTAACCAGCCAAAATTAACGAAAATTCAATAAGTTTATAAGTGAAATTCATAATAATCCTAAATGCCAAAATCTAAAATGATCTATATTAAAATAACTAAACATCACATTTTACAAAGTTAACAAAAATTTCATTTCCTATTCTTATCTTGCAAAGAAAAATTTAAATTTCAGAGTAACCTTGTGTAATGTAATATTATATTATAAAACTTGGTCTTATATAACAAAATTTATGCTAACTCTATTGCCGTCTTATAATTTTATTTTAAAAGGAAATCTATAAGCAAAATAAAAATAGAACGAACATACATATTTTAAATTTCACTATTTAGAATTATCCATCAAAGTTATAGATTTTGAGATATTCTTCCATTGAAATTTATCCTATATTTTTAATTTTATAATTTTGCTCTATTCATGAAAATAGAACTAATTTTTATTGGTGGATCACTGTCTAGCTGGAAAATATTCTTCGAATTTTCGTATTTCAATTTTTAAATTAAAAGGATTTTTTAAATTTAAAATAAATAGTTGCATTTTTGTCATAAAATTTATAAGCCAACAAAGAGTTTTTAAATCAAGTGTCAGTGAACAGTATCCCTGAAAATTAATATTCAACTGTATTTCAAAAAGTATACGAATATAACTTTTAAGTGTTATTTTATGCCATGTGTTCCGTTGTAATTTTGTATCAACTTTATTAAAAATTCACATATTACTATATCAGGCAAATAGGGTGGTTGTTCTATCAGTTCGATATATTTTTGTTCTAGGAACTAAAATATCAATCTTACTAAATGAAAAGATAACATGATTCATTTAACATTCATTGAGGACATGTCATTAACAATATGAAGTATGAGTCATTGAAAAATTGCAGGTATCTTAACAATATATTATTTATAGTTGTCGTCTATGCTTTTCTAGCTTGTTGGCCTTGTTTAGTTTAAAACTTCTGAATAAAATAGTTATATATTACTTTCCCAATTCAACATTGAGTGCAGTTAATTATCTTTAACTATTCATATTTTAAATTTTTTAAGTATAAACTCCAAAAAAGTGTATGCGCATTTAGTCACCAGTTACGATTTTAGGAATAATGCGGTGACATCATCTTGAAGTAATTTAAAAGTTCATTTATTGATTCTGACACACACACATTTTCTCTTTTTTAGTGCTATTTTTAAAGTGCATGGAAAAGTATAGCAAACTATTTTGTTTTCATATGCAGCTCATCATGAATAATTGTGTGTATGGAAGCAGATCTAATGGTAAGTTTCTTTTGTATCATTTGATAAATTCAACAATTATCATCTCGATTTGCATTTTCCGTATTATAGAAACATTATTTAAGTGTACAGGTGAAAATTATCTTTCTGTGTGGTTCTCATCTTTAAGCGAATTGCAGCTTCCGTGAAATTTTGTAAATTATTTGAATATAGTAACACGAGTTGGGCGATTATTTCCAAATGATAAAAGTAGACGTTGAACATATTTTACTTGATACAATTCTATTTTAAAATCATAGCACAGTAAAATTGTCGGATAAATTCCATTTTTTTTTCTGTCAAAAATTTATACGTACATCTTAACAATTTAAACCACTTGCACAATTAACCAGTTAAACAAAATTCCCTGCTAGTATAAAATAGTTCATGTTTCCAAATCTTACGGGTTTTTTTTTTTTTTTTTTTTTTACCAAATGCAATCTTCGCATATCTCAAAACTTTCCGTGATATATTATTTCATGAATATCTTTCGATCATTGTTTTTTTCTCTTAAGTCAACTTTGCTTACAAATTTATAAATTCTTATTTTTAAGTCAATAATTATATTTTTCTAACATTAGTTAAATCTCCAGCGAACTTTAAATATATTTTTGTACTATTTTCAATCTAAACATTCAAACTAACATTTAATTATATTGCAAAGGCTTTGATAAAAATTTTTTTGATTCACATTTTTCATTATATAAATTGTTTTTTTATTAATTCAAGAATAGTTATTTCATTTAACTTAACATAATTCAATACAGTTAATAAAATCACATGATGTAGCTTAAATAACTTCTTAAGAATATGTTTAAATATAAAAACATTAAAATTCTCTCAACATTAATAATTCCAACAATCAAATTATAAAAATAAATAAATTTTGATGGAATTTTGATACACTATTGCTATTATATTTGATGGAATTTTGATGCTCATTTAGCTATTATATTAAGTAATCCGTATTACCATTATTCATGATTTAAATACTGATAAAATGAATAAAAATCATATAATTTAATACAGAAAATATTTTATATAACTATTCAATTTATTTTAAATTCTGAGGTAGAATATAAATTTTTCAGAAATGTTACAATCTCAATAGATGAAGCAAATTTTTTATGCATTTTTAGGTGATATGGGGTAAATCTCAGAAATAGACTCATTAATGATAACTTCTGTAAATTCACAATCCGTCTCTCTCTCTCTCTCTCTCTCTCTCTCTCTCTCTCTTTCCCTCTCTTTATTTCCTATTTAATGTTTATTCACACAAATCATGTATATAAAAAAACTACTGACATTAAGAAACCTTTTCATTGTTTAATTTAATGAATGAAACTAAACAAAGCAACCTATTTGTGTTAAACAAAAAAAAATATGACTTATCTATGTTTTTCAAATGATGTTTCATAAAGTAGTAGATAAATACTTCCCATTATAAAATATTTTCATTATAAAATCCTTTGTATAAATATTGTAACTAATTTTAAATTATAATATATTTTCTCGTTAATGAAAAAATACATAGTTAAACTTTCTATATTGTCCAAGTCTTATAAATTTCCTTTTAAAATAAAATAGTTTTTATCAATCTATCACTAAAATCATATTTAATTTGAAATACTATAACAATTAGCAATTGTTTCAGATTAAAATCATCACATTCCTTAAGGCAACAGAATTCAAAATATTTATTATACCTTATTATTTAATTCTGATTAAATTTCTAAAATTTAATCAGAATTAAATAGTATAAAATATAATTTTTAAAAAAATGAGTTCGTGAATAATGGTAAATGTAATGTATAATATATTGCAGGGTAAATTTATTTATAATACGATAGAAATTAATTTCAAAATTTGCATATGTAATATTTAGCACTAATAGGATTTTACTTGTGCCAATTTAAGTAGTTTAAAAATTTACTTAGATATAAGATATGTGTTACGCAATAGGATTTTCTTTGTGAATAAAACGCTCAAATAAATTATTTTCAAAAGAGCAAGTTTTATTTTTGTTTAATGTGCAGATCATACAAAATGGATCTCATACTAATGGATATTAATAACAGCAAGATATATCAAAACCAATGTTATTAAAAAATACAAAGGTGTAATAATTTAAAATATAGTATCTTTTAAAATATAGTTAGTTTATGGTATTACAATACGCTTTTCCAAATATTATTTCGGCCAACTGAAGACTAAATACCGGCCACCACTAAATGCAACCACTTCTTAATTTTAAATAGTCATCTGATGAGGTCGATACTTGGGCTGGCATGATTCTTTCCTCAAAATATTGACAGAGGGACATTGGATTTTAAAAAATTTTTAACATTCATATACTCTTTTAATATGAATATCTTCTGTTCGGGTATTGAATCTGGCTGGGATGTACCGGGTTTGGTACATTCCAACCAGTTAAACAAGACTTTCCCTCATCAATCAATTATGACCCCATAAACATAATCTTTTTAGGAGGATAGTCTAATTCAGGTCATCTAATTGAAAGGCAATTATACTAACCATTATACCCCTTCCCTAACGCTCTTTCAAGATTAAGAATACAGTTAATTCAACATTTTGTGTTGTCACCAAGCCTTACATTACTTAATGGCCCATGCCTTCCTTTAGTTTGAAGGAAACTTTTAATGTATTCAAGGTAATGCCAACTTAAGTATTCATTTAATGTATCCAGAGTAATGTACTTAAAGCTTTTAATGCGCTCAGAATATGTTTGACTAGCTGTCAATTCTGCTTAGAAATTGATTTTTCGTGATTTTCGACTGGATATTTCCAGAAGAGCATAAAAATATGGAATGGAATTGATGGACATATCAAAAATCCTAGGGCATGACATTCCACTTTCATCATCCAAAATCTCAGAAGTATCGTATGAATTGTTCAATCTATCAGCAATGATATTTATGGGGATGAGGAAATAAAATTTAATACACTTCAAATTTAAATATTTAGTGCTGCCCTAAAATAGACCTGCAATGTATTGTAGTCAGAGTCGTGCCTTATCTTAAAAAAAGGAAACAACACTGTACCCATTCATTTATCTTTTGTAGTTACAATTCATTATTATTTATGTTATACATTTATCACATTTCGTTAATAATAACATTATTGATTAGAATCAAAATTTATAGAAGAAATGTGGTCACTTTGCCCAAGTTCTTTTGGTCTACAATTTTCCAACACTACATAGATTGTTCGTAAGACAGATCTAATTTCTACGTTCCTGATGATGCAGAGTTATTCACTAAGCATAAACTAACAGTGGTGTAACAAGTTTGGTGGAGTCTTTCTTTTCCTAAATCCCATAGTAATTAGATGATGCTACACCAGCAAGATATGTTTGAATTTAAAACTAAGCCCAGCATAATTTATCAGCTAATATAATTAGTATAAGTTATTTCTCATGTCCGGTTAGGTTGTAATAGGACTTCGTCAAGTCAACTCAGCCTTTCATCCCTTCAGTGGGTGGATAAAATTAAGTTCCAAGCAGTAGACTCTCATCGATCCAGCAAATGCAAAGCTTTTTCCAAGCCCATTGAAATATAAATATCTTAAATACTCAAAGTATGGACGTCAAAAATTCTGTAGAACATATATTTTAAGTATTGTGTTTTTCACCCTCATATTCATAATGAATTTATCTTATTGATATTTTCAAACTAACATCCCTAGACATAAGAAAATGAAAAAAGAACGCTTAAAATTTGAAACGGAGATTATCAAAGCTTTTACTGAAGAATATTTTAAGTGGTGTCTAATAGATCAAGATATAGTAAAAATATTTTAAAATGATCCTATCGAGATTTTACACCTCTCGTCACACTGGATTATACTCACGTGATTAACCATCCATACTCCTTGGGAATACTCAAGAAAGTCTATTACTCAAAACTGATCTGCAAATAGCAGTCACTGTCTACTTATTTGACAATATTCTATGGGGGGGAAAGAAACTCCATTCATTTATTATTATTTTTGGTGACACAAGAAAAATGTTTCCTGGTGTTCGGCAAGATTTAAAGTAAACGAGAAATAAACCCGTTCCGCTTAATTACTTTTTTTTGTAGAAATATTGAAGTTAACTGGCGTGAAAGTTTTCAATAAAATTTCAATCTGTTTTTCATTAAGTATTTATGGTTGATGGAATGCTTTTTACGGACTCTATGTTTCAAATATTTCGTATAATCAAGAGAGAGAATTGGTTGAATACTTCCGATGTAAATCTTTTTTTTCTCGATTTTTCTGAAATTTAATAATTAATCCAAAATATATATCTAATAATAATAATTCTTCTTAGCCAATAAGATAAAAGTATAAATGTATTCACTGAGCTTGTACTCATTAAGAAATAAAATAGTGGTCAATAAATTGAATTAAACACAAAATTTGCATCTATTTTAATATTTTTATACGTGAAAATATTTTTTTATATCTTTCTGGATTTTAGTAAGAATGTTTGGTATCTAATAAATGTATACTACAATTACATAGACTAGTAAAAATAAAGGTTAAAATTATTCACTGAGATTATTCGCGCGGGAGTGTAATGAGAAGTAAAGATACTTCTTAATGGATTAATTTTATAGTAAAAAGTGTTTTAATTCATTTTTCTATTCCTGTGGGTAAAAAGTGTTCTATCTTTCATTAGCCAATTGTGCAAAAGATAATATTTATTTTCTAAAAGTTAAGACAAAGTAACGTAGGGGGTTTATTTTTTAGCACTTATCTTAGTATTAGTTTGGGGAAAAATTATTTATTTTTTTGGTAGAAAGTTTCAATGATCGATATTTCATAAAGTATTGATCAAGAAATTTCAGATTTATGTTCATTGGAAAGGTGAACAAAAAAAAGTTCTTTTGTTCTTTTTTGTTTGGTTCATTCGCTTATGAATTAAAGAGTGTTAAAAGTGCAATTTAAAACAAACAGACAATTCATCACATTTTACAATTTCTCTTTTATAAAGATGGAAATGCAAGCCCTGGATAAAATTGTGAACAGTATCTGTTACGTATAATTTTGGTATAGCCGATTCAGTTCAGGTATTTTTGAAGTTAAAGTTGCCACTCACACGAGTGCATCGTCGACTAAATTTTAGATAAAATATTAAAAGTTAGAGAAGCTGACCGCTTATTTACAGTCGTAGTAATGTCCAGAACCTAAATATCAATCTTTAAACAGTTTTAAGCCTTTTATCAAAGTGACTTCGAAACAAATTACATAAAAATAACGTATTTAGTTTTCCCTAATATATAAAACTTATAAAAAAAGTTATTTTAAATATAAAATTCATGACATTTAATATTAATAACAGTCATAAAAGAATCTATTGACTACAATTTTATACATTTTTTAATATATAGTTAATATATTATGAAACACATATATCATATATTGAATTATTTTTAACAAGTAAACGTTTTAGGATTTTTTGAATAGATATTTTCAAATGTACATCATGATTATGTTTTAAAGCTTCCAAATTAATATAAACATTCAATTTGAAATATCAGCACTGAAAACAATTTTAGATAAAATGTGCTTTGGGAGACATTATAACTATGATTTTCATTTCAAACTGTATTAATTCCAACTATTTCATCAAATTTCAATGGCAACATGAATTCATTTGCCCTCTAGTGGCAACAAGAACAGAAAACAGTGAGTCAAAGTCCATACCATATCAAAGACCATCCCTTGAAGTAAACTATTGAAATATTATGTTTAATGAACTGTTTTCTGTCATTTGGTTTATATTTTGTACCTTTTGCGTTGTGTTTTACTCCTGTGAATATTTTAATTTTTAGAGCTTTCGGTGATTATTTTATTCTGGGAACCATTATAGAGATTCTTTTTCTCATCTTATTTCATCTCCTAGGAAATACTAATAAATATTGATTGATATTATCTTTTTAAGAAAAAATTTCTGGATTATACTTCAATACAAAGCTGTATAATTGTCAAAAGATAAGAAACATGTTGCACTGTAAAATATGATAACAACCCACTACATCTAAGTCACATCATGACATTAATTTCGTTTTGGTTTCGACCGTGTTATTGTGCCTCCTTTCAACACAAACTGATATCTAGTACCTCTGCCGCCTAATTTGTCTAGTGTCGTCAGCATACCTGACTACGGATGGGGAGGACCTGGGTTCGAATACCGTCTTGGGCATAGATGTATTTTCTCTTTCTTTCTCCGTGTTTCTTGTCCTTTCCTGAGATAATGTATAAATGTGGCCCACCCTATAAATGGTTTTGTGGTGGTGTAACGTGGGTAATGCTACTTGCCTCCGTGACTTGGTTCACTGGTGCCCACCAGGTTACACTAAATGAGTAGCAATTTCTGTCATTGTTGTGGTGAAGGGTTAACCACCCAGTGCACGCCATTTAAAATAAATATCTAGAACCTCGAAAGTATACTCAGAATGATGGAAATACCACTTTTGATCATTACTGATATAGTAAAAATTTTTTCATATTTAATTTAGACTGTATTTTAACTAAGCAGAATGTGGAAGCATTATCCCCCATTATTCGTTTCCAACAGAAAATTAATTGTTGGCATCTTGACCTTTAAGGACAATCATTGTTCTTATATTATGTGACAAGAGTCAATATGTTAAAAAATAAGCAGAAATACTTTGATAACATAAAATTTATCAGATTCTGTTCTGTGCAATATATTGAGAGTGACATCTGTGGTTTTATTTTACCAGTTCCAAGGTTTATAAGAACTTTAATTTACGTTGAGAAAAGAATAAAGCAATACATATAAAGATATCACTTTTATGATATGAGTTTCATAAATAAATACTGAAGATAGAAAAAAATTCAGTATTTCTTAATTTATTCCATTTTTTCAAAGAGTTCATGGTCAATATTATTCTGTGCTACGAAAACATTTGATTATTGAATAATTATTTTATATCTCCAAGCATACTATGTTATTTTGCCTTACCAAGTTTAATGGTTTTGACTGTTAAATTCATAATCGAAATTAATTTAAAATGTTAATATTAAAATTGAATTCTTATATGTTTTTACGATACATGTATCCAAAAAAATTCCCTTTTCTCTAATAAACGAAACATTTTTTTAGTAGATATTAATGACAGGTTTATATGCTAACAGTAAATGAATATTTTAATGTCTACCAATATATCTACTATCAACATCTATTTCCAGCCGCCCAACCTGTCTAGTGGTTAGAGTAACTGACTACAGATGGGGAGGACCTGTGTTCGAATCCCGGCTCGGGCATGGATGTACTTTCCATTTCTTTCTCTCTGTGTTTCTTGTCCTTTCCTCAGATGATGGATGAATATGGCCCGCCCTTTAAACGGGTTTGTGGTGGTGTGGCGTGGGCGATGCTACTCGTATCTCCGTGACTTGGTTCACAGGTGCCCACCGTGTAATGATAAAATGAGTAGTTTCCAGCCCTGTTGCGGCAAATGGGCTAATGTACTTACTTGCTCAAGGGTGCCCGCCATTAGAAATAAAAACATCTATTTCCAGAAAGAATTAAGTACTTGTAGTTAGCTATGTTATAATATATAGCATTTTTTATTTCGTTTAACTTAAAAATTTTGAAAAAATTAGGTGTCACTCTATAATAAAAGAATATTTGATTTATACTCTTATAATATATAATATAGAGCTTTCTGATTTATTAGATTTAAATTGACAAATATCTTCCAGAAAGTAAAACCATTTGGTCACAAAAATGAATATAATATATTTATTATGAAAAATAATTCTACTTACAAGTAACATCCTTTTCATTAATCACGATTACAGTTAAGCATTTATAGCATCTGACCACGAGTTTCAGAGTTCTCATGTTCTACTCCTTCACTGCCAGCTCATTAAGAAGGATAGACTCAGCATTTCACGTGCCGAAGTATACCACAATGAAGAAAAACTACTGAGAAACTCTATGAGAGATCCAAAGTAGAAGGTGAACACATAAATAGTGTTTTTCAAGATTTGTATCTATTCCCACATTGTCATTGATTCAAAAAATATCTGCATCGATTCAGAAAGGAAAGTTTTGATATTGTGAAATTTGCTGCAATTTTCACTTTTTATCAAATCTGAAATAGTTTTTTGGTGATGAACGTTTCGGAAGAAAAAAATGGATGGTGAATGCTGCAATCCCTTGACTTAATGAATTGGTAATATGGGAATTTTAAATGTACGAAAAAATACAACATATAAATATTATAAAGTTTGAAATCAGGTAAGATAAATGTTGGGATGAAGAAGTTGATGTACAAAGAAGTAAATGCGAATCTTTATGTATGAAATAGAACAGTTTTTTTTTTATTAATAACTATTACGTTTTCACTTTAACAATAAAATTGTCTTTATTTTCTGAATGATCCTAATAGCATTTTGTGAATAAAAGAGTAATGCCTATGAGAATCTAAATTTCCTGATTCCATGCATTTCAAATACTCATATTAAAAGAATAAAGTTACAACCACTTCTTCAACGAAGTGGATCAAAACAGCTAAACAAATTATGAGAAATTCAATAAAAGCAGATAGTATCTGTGATTAATAAAATGTATATTCTGGTTTGAAATAAAACATTATATGTTAAGCTAAGTATTAATTATAAGAAAAGTTCTTATATAATTATTTTATTTATGTAAAAATAATTCCTTATAATTTAAAGAAATATTTCTTTATTTGATTACTATTTCAAAATAATTAAAATTTGTTTCTTTTTAAAATTGTTTTATTTCTTTTGCTTGAAACGACATATTGAAAAATAGCTTTTTTCTTTTTCAGAGTTATATATGTATCAAAATGTATTTCATGAACCTTACCTTATAGTGTATTTTTCCACGCATTCATTTTATAATATGCTGATTACCATATTACATATATTATTTACAGCATGAAAGATTTAAAATCAATTTTCGAAATATTTCCACTTACAGGCTTTCTTGTTGAGAAATTTCTTTAAAAAATAGCTACAAATTGCTGTGTTACCTCTATTCAAAAGATTACCCCGTTTAAAATGACCTCCAACACATTGTCGCATTCTGTCAAGCGGTATAAGAATAGAGGAAATGCCTCACATTTCTTAAGAACACCCTGTTTCACCTGAATGCGCTAAGCTGTTCGAAGAAGGGATAATGCTTCTAAATGTGCACAAACTTCATCCTTCAGAAAACAAAATTTCCAAAATAGAAGTTTCTTAAAGATTCTAAATGGAAATTTGATAGATAAGTTGACTCATCGGAAGAAAAAGAGATAGCGGTACATTCAAACTCTATGTATACCACGTTTTAAGAACAAATGAGGCCATTAAGGTGATAGTTATGATTTCAAAGATACGGAAGGAAATTATGTCTTATGTCACAGAATGATCCTGGATAGTTTCTTTTATTTATTCAAATTTCCTAATTCAATTGTTAAATATTTTCACAATTTTAATAATATATATTGATACATGACAAACTTTTTTTGTTCAATTAATTTTTCATAAATCTATTGCTGTCATGTGTTCAAAATCTGATTGTATAGAAATATCCTCTACAAATTTTCTACATGATTCTATTATTATAACGATTTTAAAATTTGATGAATAAGATTGGTCCTCAGCAAATCTGATTGAATTGATTTTTATGATTCTCTATTATCATACCTTTAAAATTTGTTGATGTAGAATAATTATTAACAAATTTTTTTCTACTGATGTTCATGATTCTATTGTTAAATATTTTAAAATTTTTATTTTATAAAATTATGCTTGACAAATTTTTTCATTCGATTGATTTTCACAATTCTATTATCATAATGTGTTTAAAATCTAATTACATAGAATAATTCTTAACAAATTTCGTTCAGTTGATTTTTATGGTTTTATTGTTCTTTATTTATTTTTTACTGGTTTTATTTATTTTTGAGTCCTGATAAAAAAAAAAAAAAGAATGTTCCTCCAAAAAGATAATTGAATTGAATTTTATGAATGCCCTAATATTTTTAAAATATTAAAGGGTTCATAAAATTCAACTGTCCTAATATTTTGAATTTTATCTCCTAATATTTATGAAATATAATTATAAAATATAAAGTTTATTAAGTCATAAAATGTTCCTTAATAAACTTCATTCATTTATTTTTCATGATTATATTGTTAACATATTTTTTCATTAAATCAATTTTATATTACCAAATAATAAATTGCATAAAAATTTAATATATAATTGTCAGAACTTAGAAAGGAACATAAACTTTAACTCTATCTATTAATAGATTAATATACTTACTTAAGTACTCAATTCAAGTGATGGTAGTATTATAAAATATAATTAATCATTCTATAATAATCATTTAAACAGTGAATTTTTTTTCATTATTTATGATCGATTTATTTTTTATATGTTTTGAATATTTGTTTTCAATAATTGTTAATTTATTCAAATTTTAAAAGTTGTTCCCAAAATTAATCATTAATATTTTAAAAAAAAGTAAAATGCAATCAAAAATTGAATAGAATATTGAGAAAAGAACGTTTTCATTTTGAATATAACTTAGTAAAATTCTTTAATTTTGCATTTTTTTTATGTTTATAAGGATTATAAATTTCTAATAGCCTGCATTCGCTTTCAATAAGAAAATTTCGGAAACGAAATACTATACAAAGAATAACCAAATAAAAATAACAGTTTGAAAAAATTTTATTTTAATTTTTTAAATAATCAATTTAATTTTAAGAAGAAAAAAACCTGAAACTTATATAATACAGCAAATTTTATTCCATAAAATATCTTTCAGTTAGAAATAAAATCAGTTGTGATGAATGAATGAAAGCATTTCAGTATATAAATTAAAGGAAATATTTTGGTGAAGTAAATTTTCACTTTATGGAAAATAAGAAACAATCTCAAAATTTCTAGCACCGGCAGCACTTCTTTATTCAGTTTCAAAAGTAATAACTTTCTTCCAATATTCCTCAAATTTTTAGTTACTTTAATAATCTTTTTCATGTCATACTTCAAAAAATAGGATATAGTTTTATTTTCATATCAACTGACCTTAGAAATAAATTTGCACAAAATAAGTACAGAATAAAAATGTTTAAAAACTTAAAACAATGATTTAATTTGTTTTTTTTTTATTTTTTCAGTTCAAATTTCTCATTATTTAAGTAGAACCTAAGATAATGTCAATGTAATAAATTGAACAAACTCAAATAAGTTTATCTTTTATCAAAATTCTTACTAAATAAATTTCTAAAATTAAAAAATGATATAAAAATAATATTATATTGGGTAAAAACTTAAAATTCATTTCTTTTATGGATATCTCAAATTCAAAATATCTAAATAGAAATTAATCCACCTTTCACTAAGATTTCGAGAAGAATGATATTTTTAATTGAAAAAATAGTTAATTAAATAAAATGAATCCCAGTCTAATAAAAGCTTCACATCGTCCAGCCAAGTCTAGAAAGGATTATATTCACCAGAGAGACAATCATAAATTTTCAAATAAAAACTCAAAATCCAGATTAGAAGTTTGATTTGCTGTTTTCCTTAGGACGTAATAAATATCTCTTCCAGTAAACAAGAACATTATTTCTTTAGTGTCTATTTTTGCCGGCGATTTTAAGCCAGCTCTCAATCCTGAACAAATACCTTGCATAAGAATCGTAAGCGATTTCGAGACAACAAACTAAGGTTTACGAAACATTACGGCGCCGTTTCTATAATATAAAGTAGATATAGACGTTTAACTACTTACAGAAACTGTTATTATATATTACAAGTAATTCTAGAATGCCAAATCAAACAATATATACCTACGAAAAATTAAGTATTTTTGATCAATTTTTCTTTTGATTTGTTTTACCACAATATTTTCAACAGTCTGATTTTGGTTATTGCAGTTAAATATCACATTTAATTTTTTAATATACTTGCAGGAAGCAACTTTTCAGGTATTCATCATAATTTCGGTTCTTGACGTATTTATTCATGAATGTAAAATTTTGATATTTACTTACATAATCACTTTAGTAAAATAATATTTTAATTGGTTGTTTTTTTAAACTATTCCTAATTTAATGTTTTTAAATTTTATTTTTTAACTGTGCTAATTGGTTTCTAATTTGATTATTTGTCATAATTTACGAACAAATATTCAATTTTATTCCTAGAAACAAAATTATATGAGAAACAATCTCTGGAAAGAACTATTTACATAAATATGATCAGATGATAAGCTTGCTATTACAAAAAACACTAAGCACTTATTATATTGATTATTTTTTTACATCAATTTTTTCCCCACAAAATAATGAAGTTTTGAACTAAATAAACAATTTTAAAATCATTAGATTATAATTTTGAAATATTATAATTTTTTAAATTAATTTTTAATTAAATCATATGTTATAATTTTTTTTAAAAATTTATGATAATTTTTTTCAATATACGACCATGATTTTTAATGGTAATAAAATTCTTATGATTAATAAGAAATGCAGTAAAATTATTATTATTAATTATTATATACAATATTATTTAATACTATATGTAAAATAATAATTAATATATAGTTATTATTATTAATCATATATTAATAATAATAATTCTCTAATTAATTATTATTATTTCATGTAATAATAATAATAATTAATATATAATATTAATACTAGAAAAAGGTTCTAGAATTACCATTATTGAATCAAAATTATTAGAATATTTCTTTATATAAGAATAATTATCAGAAAAATTATTAGAATAATTTTTCTGAATACAAAATTGTATATAATTATTAGTTAATTTATAATAATTATTAGTAATAATATTAATTATTAATATTTATAATATTAATTTAATATTAATTAATAATAATTATAATAAAAATAATAATTATATTTATTATAATTATTAAATTGTATAAAATTTATAATAATTATTCGAATAATTTTT
The DNA here is from genome assembly GCA_026290005.1 of Latrodectus geometricus. Classification (NCBI taxonomy): domain Eukaryota; kingdom Metazoa; phylum Arthropoda; class Arachnida; order Araneae; family Theridiidae; genus Latrodectus; species Latrodectus geometricus. The sequence continues at coordinate 205,104 of JAPDSC010134124.1, forward strand.
CTGAATACAAAATTGTAATATAAATGATGAAAATTGCATTTTATGCATTATAAACAATGACCTCAAGATAAAGATGGGACAATGGTTAAGATGTCAAAATGTGCCATAAAAATTTTTATTTCATTTGTATTGAGATTGGTACCATTATTGGTGCATATTTATAAAGGCATTTATTTTCAAATGAACTCTATTAGGAATAAACCGAAATTGGTAACATTGAGTAAAATATAATCAAATGAACATAGATTGATGATAAAAAAATATTTATTTATTCAGTGCTGAGTCAATAGTTTCCAACAGTTGAACCAGCATTAACATCTAGAAATAAGTGTCAAGGTGACAGTTTACTACAAACATTCACAAAAAAGTCATAAAAGTATTTTAGATGAATAAAGATTTCATCTACTTTAATGCTATAACTGTGACTAAAAACATCTCAACTTACAACTAGCCGTACCTATTTTTCCCGGTGTTATTGTGAAAATCTGATATCAATTTCAATCCTTAAGTAAAATTCCTTATGAATGAAGTCTATTGTTTACTTGTGATATTCATCTATCACTGTCAGCTACTATCAGCAAGAAAGTCCAGGTAACTCAAACTCCTAAGAGAGGAAGAAAAAGACTGTTAGTATACCTACATAGATAAATCTTGGAGTTTGTAGCCTGTATTTGCTTTACCCAAAGACTAAAATTTGATATCAATTCAACAATAAGTTTTAGCGAAGTTTTCCCGCCAATAGTACTACCTGAAACTCTGTCTGTATTCTCAAATGTTTCATTCTGATTTAAATGATAAGTGTTGCTTCCAAGTACATGTGTTCCAGGTGTTTTCTGGCGATATGAAAGGATTACGTGTCCATATCACTGAGAATTGTAAAAGAAGGGTTTCTTTACTCTATAAGTATGTATCCTTAAAAGATAACGTAAAATGCTTACAATATAAAAACCACGTGCACTTTTCCCACACTAAAATAGAACTTTTAGCAAAGCATTTGAATACGCATTTCATAGACAGTTAGCTCAAAATATTTGATTCACTCATTGTACTTGGTTGAAGTATATGAAGATTTAAATTCAGCCTTCATAAGTAAGGTTTTTTTTATTGAGGAATGAAGCGTACAATAATTAAATAGCTACATTTTGATTAAACAAATCAATATTTAATTTATTGATTTTAGTATTAATCAACAAAAAAACAAACCGCAGATTTTTCTTGCAAATATAGAAATTTTTTCTTAAGTTTATCGCCAACGCAGGAATTCATTAACATTCTAAATTAGCAGAAAATAAACTTGGAACAAAGTAATTAATGTTTAACATACTAAATATGGACATGGTCGCAATGTCCTCCAAGAAAAGTGATACCTCTAGAAGTGGCAAGTATTCGATGTCTTCTGCTTGGTCCCTACTTCTAAATGAGAAATCTCACCTGGCTTCTTCCACCTAACTCGAACTCATCTCTGGACTGAATGCAGGAAAGTATACTAATGTAACAAAAAACATAAACATGGCTTCTAAAAGTTTTCATAATTTTTTTTTCCTGTTAAATTCTGTAAATTTATAGTTGAATAGGTATGTAAGCATATTTCATCAAGTGCTTGATTATTAAACTACTTCGTTTCAATTAAATAACTATTTTATTTAATTTCTAAATTTTATAATTCATTTTTTTTAGCAAATCAAATGTCAGATTTGTCACGCAACAGCGGAACTCATAAACATTCAGAATTGGATGAAATTAAACTTACTTCTAATAAAACGATCAGTCATTAACATACTAAGAATATATTATTAAAGACTTTTAAAAATATTTTATATTTCAATTAAAATTTGTCAATTCTTTGTTGGATAGTTACATAAAAATATTTATTCGCGTTCCTAATAATTAAATTGCTTCATTTTGATTAAATAAATGTTTTCTAAATTTGTCATTTTATAAACTTTTTCACAAATCAATTAGTAAATTTTTATAGTAAATTTTATTTTTTAAAAATCTATTTGCATGTAGCGAAACAATAAAAATTCGAAATATATATATATATATATACACACTCAAATGCAGTTTTTTCCATTCTTGTTCAAAACTTATAAAATAAAGATTCGAATCTGGAGATTATTATCAAATAATGTAAGTATCATTTTGCTTTTCATTATCTTAACAAGTACTTCTTAATCATTTAAGCGAGTGTCAACGATGCCAAACACAAACGAACAAATAGATAACGACTTTTTCAAAACCGCTAGACCGTATCGCTCTTACCCACGGAGGAGTTTCTCTGTAATCTGCGATATCAATTTTCATCCGAACTGCAATCTAGTCTGGGATGGCGTTTAATAAACAGTTTTGTAACGTACTGCCGTTTTTAAACAAATAAATATATTTATTCTTTTCTAGAAATACATGCGAGTTTTGATATTCTAAAGTTAGGTAAGCATTATGTCTTTGAGAGAAATATAACTTGAATAACGTATAGGAAATTTTATTTCTGAGCTATTCCTATATATTCAAGAGTACCGTTTGAGTTTTTAAGATGGTTTTTGATTAATATGAAAAAAATATTTTAAAATACAGTTTTCTCTAACAATTACATTACTTAAAGTTTATAAAATTGCATGTGCCCCAGCAAATCTATCCATCTGAAAAAACGCGTTTTATTAATTTCTTAATCATAAGAATTCATTTGGTAAAAAGTAATGAAAATAATCAAAAAAGGAATTTTTATAAAATATGTTCTATTTTATTTTCATAAAAGAATTAATTCAGCAGTTTTGTTTTTAATTTGTTTCCTCTACATTTTTAAAGCATGAAAATTAAAAACATAGTATTTACTAGTTTAAAATATGCAAACTATTTTGTCTTCATATTTAAAAGTATACAACTGAGCTGTGTAATATACATAATAATAAAACTTTAATATTATTTTGAGCTGTGACCTAAATATTTATTTGATAAAAAAAATGTAGTAGAACAATATCTTTTCATAAAATATGCTTTTTTAATTTAAGTTAAAGATATAAACAGAATAGCATTTTTCACCAGTTTTTTTCTGTAGTTTTATATTGCGAAAATTAAAAGCAAATTTTTTATTTGTTTAAAATATACAAATAATTATTTTTTAGATTTTTATTTAAAGTATGTAATAAGGATATCCAAGCATAAAAAAAAATGCTTGTACCACCACAATTATTTCAACAGAACTTTCATGAAAATATTCAAGATTACTTCAAGAGATTTAAACTACTTTAATAAATTATTCGTAACATCTTAACATTTAGGAAATTTTAAAAATTCAACAAAAACATTTTATTTTATAAATAAAAAGCAATTAATAATAACTGAGATAAATCTAAATGAGAGATAAACACAGAATTTCATTATTAGGAAAACATTTTAGTAAATTCAATTTTTTAAATCAAATATAATTTATTTTATATGATGAATATAAAATTTGAGGAATAAAAGAAATCAGAAATTTGCATTTTAGCTTAACTGCGGGGTTCTTTTCATTTTAGTTTTATTTACTTTTTTCTCTAGATAAATATTTGATTATTCTATAATACAACTTAAGCATATTTTTCAAATTAATGTTAAAAAAAGAAAAAGAAAAATATACTTTTTTCAGTAAACATATATAATGTGATCTCCTATATTTAATGGGAAATGCATTAACGATAAAATTGGTTTTATTAATAAATTTTGAAAACTGTATAAGTCATAAAATTCAATAATATTAACACAGAAGGAGGATTTGTTAGGAGGTTGAAAAATCTGACAAAATTTGAATTACTGATATATGAAAGCAATAAGCAATCCATGCTTACTTATTTATTTATTTTTTTTTTTTATTTTTTTTTTTGTAAATAATTTCTCGCTTTAATAAACCCCATTTTGCGTATTCTATTATACATTTTAATACCTTATGCATAATTTTAAGTCTTTGAAAAGTAATTGAAAAATATTTTTCCAGTTAAATTAAAGGCTATTTTTTTACGTTTTAATGATAAATTGTATTAATGTTAACATTGGTTGCACTAAATTTCAGAAAAAAATTACCGAATACAAAATGTCATGAGCTTAGAGTTTTTATTAGTGAGATTAAAAAATATAAAAGTTAAATTATTGGCATTTATTATAAACAAAGTATGCTTGATTTTTTTCTTCTTCTTCTTCTTCTTCTTTTTTTTTTTTTTTTTTTTTTTGAGAACATTTTTTTTTAGATACACTTCTTAATATTCTATAACACACTTTAATATTTTGATCATATTTTTCAGACCTATGGTGAAAGTAAAATTACTTTTTCTGTTAAATATAAAATTATCTCTTAAATTTTACAGAAAAATTTATTTGTATTCAGTTCATATGATTTCTATAAAATAAAATTTTTTATTTTATTTTATTATTTTGAATTAAAGCATTTTTAATTTGTACTAAACATGAAATGTAATGAGATTGAAGTTTTTGTAATTAATATATTAAAATATTCTTATGAAAATTGAAGTATATTCTTCCATTATTTTCTTTCTTTTATTAATACTGCGATTGTTTCCAATTTTAAACGAACTATATTAATTATTAATATTGTTTTTGCAAATGCAATATTCCCTTGCATTTTCATCAACTTATTGGAAATAATTTTAAACCAATTTAGGCAATGCGTTTCCTAATATTAAGATTATTTAGACAAATGTAAACAATGATCCCCATTTTGTAAATTACGGCATCTATTCTTGAACAACTTAAAGACTTTATATGGAACATTGTAAACATGAACCAAACGAAAGGTTTTATTTTTCATTATTTATATTTTTATTAGTATTACTTTTTCATTGTGTTTGTTGAAGGTCGTTTATTTTTTAAATATTTTGTCCATTATTTCTGCATTTTATTCTGTTATTTCAATAAAGCAACACATTTTCTTAAATAATTTTTATATCATACCATTTCAGTGTAAAACTCAAAAATACATGAGAAAACTGATTTTAATAAAAACTATTTCAAAATATGCAAAAATATTTATTTTAAGGGCTTTGAAATGTGTCTTATTTATTATGCTAGATAATTGGGGGGGGGGGAGAGATTCCGTATCATTCCTGAATTTTACGCTACCCTGCAGTAAATCTTAATTGATAATTCTTTCTAACAATGCAACACAGTTTAATCAATGCAAATACACGCGTAAAAATACTTTTATTATCCATTTAAATTAATTTAAAAATTTCATTAAATGTTATGAAAATGTTGGTTTTTTAAATAAATACCAATGAAGATTATATTGCGTCACATCTATTTTATCTACTTTTATTTACTTACTTAGAGAAAAAAACTGTTAAGATAATTTATGGTTTCGTTTCAAATTCTCTAAATATATCAAAACCAAATTTATTCCATTATAAAGGAAAATTGTAAACGTAAAATGATCCATTGAAAAAGATAATACCATGTTACTTAGAAAATTAGCATTCTATAATTGCATTTTTTTTATTTAGTTATAGAACGTTTTCGATAACCTGTTTTTACCAATTCGAAACTCTTAAACACAATCTTTTATTTTTAAATCATAATCAAGTAGCTAGGTTGATGAATTTTCATTTCTTCTTGAAATTTCACAGCATATCAGAAAAGGACATTAAATTCTACCAGGGAAATATAGCAAGCCGTATGAACGCGTCATTTCTATCATCCAAACCAGTATTATGGTTTTGGTTGGTCAAGAGGGAAATGCAACTTTCCTGTTTACAACAAGAAAGATGTTTTTCCAGACGTTATGATATGAAATTCGCAGTAAATCAAGTTTAATTACAAAGTTTTAAATACAAAATTAATCCTGTTATACTTTTACTCAATGTTTTTCTTCAATGTTTTTTAAATGTTGATGCTAATTTTTGAGTTAAGATATAAAATATGCTAATTTTTGAGTTA